>JAULBY010054582.1:0-11277 GCA_032358315.1 Ophiocytium majus
AACATTAATGAACGTGCACTTACACATGAACATATACATGGAGGTGCTAAGTTAAAGCACCCTAGCTGGGCACTTCAGGCTGCCGTGAAGGCGCAGTCTAGCACCACAGCATTGGCGCTGTCCAGGATGAGCCCACGCGCGTCCAGCTCCTCCAGGGATACGTTGCCCTCGCGGACATGCAGCTCCCCCATGCAGCAGACGCAATATTCCCCTGCCGGCGTGCCGTAGGTGTCTGCGAACCACGGCTCCGCCCCGAGCGCCGCGAGGTCCCAGTTCTGCTGCTGGGGCCCTGTGTCCGGCTCCACGCGCCGGCCAAACTGCCACCCGTCCGTGGCTGCAGCCGACTCCACCGCCGCCGCGTTCTGCTGCTGTGCGTAACCACCCAGCGCCCACTCTCCGCCACCGCCGAAACCGCGGCCGCCGCCGCCGCCGCCGCGGCAAGAGCCACCGCCGCCGCCCCCACGATAGCCGCCAGATGCGCCAGCGCCGCGTCCAAAGGCGCCTGTGCCACGCCCGCCACCGTAGCGCGCGCCGCCGCCGCCGCCTCCGCTGAAGCCCCGCTGCCCGAAACTCCCCCCCCCTGGGCCCTGCCGCATCATGACGTCGTGCCGGTCCACTTGCTGCTGTAGGCGCACCAGGGTGAGAGCCATGGGCTCCATGCGGCGGTGCATGTCCTGCACGGTGGACTGCAGCATGGTGAACGAGCGGGTGAGCTCCGGGCTCTCCACCACGCCTCCAGGAGTGCCCGTAGGCGGGGCGCCGCCCACTGCCGCCGCCGCGTTGGCGGAGGTGAAACCGCCACCGCCATCGTCCACGTCGGCGGCGGTGCCGTCCGCCGCCTTTCTGCGGCGGCGCACCGGCGGTTCCGCCGCCGCACCTGGCGCCGCCGCCAGCTCCGCTGCCACGCACTCCTCCCAGCTGCCGTAGGCCTCCGTGGCGGCAACCAGGTCGATGTCGTCCAACTCCGCCGGGAGCGCCCGCCACACCGCCGCGGCCTCCTCCCCTTGCCCCGCCGCGAGCGCACTGACGGGCAGGGCTTGCACCTTCCTCAGCATCAGAATGGCCGCACGGCGCACGCGCGTGCGGTCGGTGCCGCCGCTGGACTTGAGTACACGCTCCAGGCGGTGCAGATGGGTGCGCGTGTACATGAGCGCCGACTGGGGGTCGTCGCACTCGCCGGCGTAACGCGCGTCAGCTTGAGCCACGCGGTAACAGCTAAGAAACGTGGAGAGGGCCAGGCAGGACACGAATGGCACTCAGGTAGTCGCCCGCCTTGCGGCGGAGGGTGTCGAGCGGGTACTTGGAGAGGAAGGCGTCGCGGAGCTCCCGCCACTGGCCGTCCGTCATGTCATCCGTCGCGTCCAGCCACATGGCGCGGTTGGGGTCCGCCATGAAATCCCGGTACCAAACCCGCGCCGCGGCGTCCAGCGCTCGTTCAAACTCCGTGAAACGGGTGCGTATGGGCATGCCCGTCGTGGTCGCGAGCACCGAGTTCAAAAAGACGGACGAGTTGCCGGTTGCGCTCTTGCCATCCTTCGCCGCGGCGTCCTTCCCTTCCGCCAGGCCGGTGTACCCGCCGTCGTGCACAAACAGCAGCGCCGGGGCGCGCATGCTGGACGGCACCTTGGCGGCGGGGCCCACCTTGGCGGCGGCAGCCGCGAAGAACTCCGCCGTCGCCTGCGCCGTCGCCTGCGCCTGCTCCCTGCCGGACGCCTGGAGCTGCGCAATGAGCTCCAGAACGCCCATCGTGACCGCCACCGATGCCGCGCCCGGCGCCGCCACCCCACCCGTTGGCGCGGCCGCCGTCACTGTCGGCGGCACCGGCGGTGGCGCCTGCGGCGCCCCCTCGTCCACCGGCAGCGAAAATCGCCCCGCGTGCGGCTGTGGCAGTCCGCTGCCGCCGCTGTGCGGCTGCGGCAGTCCGCTGCCGCCACTGTGCGGCCGCTGGCTCTCCCGCGCCTCCTCGTCGCCGCGGCCCCCACCCCCCGGCGCCGCGCTGAACTGGACGCCGCGCGGCTGTACCCGCACGTCCTGCGGCGTCCACGTTCGCGGCGCGCCTGCGCCCTGAGCGTCCTGTGGGTGTGGTAGCCGCGGCTGCTGGGGTGGAGGCCCGCCCTGCTGCCCGTAAGGCCCCAGACCCCCGCCTCGCCACTCCCCGGACTGCAGCGCGCCGGCGTCGTAACGCCCCCCCCCCCCGCCGAAGGTGCCCTGCCCCACGCCCGCCGCCGGCGTGGCGTAAATCAAGGACAGCGACCCCCCGCTCGCAGCTGACTCCCCGCTGGGAGCAGGCGTGCGCTGCTGCCCTCCCCCGTGGCCGCCAGCGCCGCGTGGCACGCCGGGCGGCACCGCGCCGGACCGCGGCTGTCCCCCGCCCTCCGGCGAGCCGCGGCGCGCCCGTGCGTGCAGCGGGGCGACCCCCGGCGGTGGCAGCGGCAGAAACGGTGCCGCCGCCGACCCGCGCGCCGCGTACCCTGCCGCCCCGCCGCTGGAGGCCCCCAACAGTGTCCCCCCCTCAGACTCCTCTTGCGCCGTCAACCCCGCCGGCGGCGCATGCGTGCCGCCCGACTGCTGCACCGCCTCCTGCCCTCCGAGCTCCCACTGCTCCGCCAGAGCCACCTCCTGCTCCGCGCGCGACCGCCGCACCACCAGCGCCGCCTCCTGCTGCGCGCGTGCTCGCTGCGCCGTCAGCAACGCCTCCTGCGCATCATGCTCCCGCTGCGCCGCCAGCGCCCTCTCCCTCTCCGCGCGTGCTCGCTGTACCGCCAGCGCTTCCTCCTGCCCCTCGCGCGCCAGCTGAGCCGCCGCCCGCTCCAGATGCTGGCGCGTGGGCGTCTGCCGGCCGCTACCTGCTTGCGACACGTGCAGGCTGCTGCGGCGGGAACTGCCTGCGCCACTGCCGCGGCGCCCTGCCCATGGCAGCCGGGGGGGTTCTTCCCACAGAGCCCAGGCAACGTCAGGTCCTACCCGCTGGCAGGCCGACCGCGCCCTGATTGACGTCCCCGGGTTGGAACCTAGACGGAAGTGGAGGGCTTGCATGGCCCCCAACGATGGGAAAGCCACGTCCGTGAGCGGCACGCGCACCGGCCGCGCGAGTTCGCCAGCAGCACCGCTTCCACGGCCGGCTCTCCACGCCGCAGGGCGCCCGCCTGCCCCACCCCATCCAGCGGCCCCTCCAGACGCGCCGCCTGGCACAGCCAACTGCCGTCGAGGTCGGGGAGCCGCACCGCCACCAACTGGCCCGCCGGCAGCAGCAGCGGCGCCAGGTCGCGCGCGGTGGGCTGGGCAGAGCCGCCCGCCGGGTGGTCGCGGCGCGTCGTGGTCAGGCTCACCACCCGCGTGCGTGACCTGAGCGTCAGGGGGCCGCCGCTCGCCACGGGGCCCTGCACCTGCGTCACCACCGCCGGGACCGCCACCTGCAGGCCATTTGCGGATACCGACCGCAGCACCACCATTCCCGGCGCCACGCGGAAGGGGGCCAGCAGTGGGTTGCTGGCCATGACTTCCCCCTCCGTGACCTGCAAAGCGTTGCCATCCCTGTTGTGGGTGGCCGCCTGCTGCTCCGCCTCCGAGACCGCCCCCAGCAGCCGCAGCAAGCCTCGCGACCTGTCGTACTCCCCCACCATAAGGGCGAAATTGTCCACCGGGTCTTCGAAGCCCGCGTCCGAGTCCCCCGGGAGAAGCACCCGTTGGGACTGCGGGTCCTCGAGCCGCTTCGCCCGCGCCACTACCGCCAGCATATTATCCGGCCACTCCGCCTGTGGCAGACGGTGCCAGTCTGGCAGCGGTTGCTCCAGTGCCGCCGCCGCTTGCTCGCCCAGCAACCCCCCCCAGTTGATGCGGCCAGTTGCGGGCGGGGTGGCACAGAAAACCACCATGGCAGCTGCCTCCAGCTGCGCCTCCTCTGCCGTGGGGTTGTTCGGCTCCCGCCACACCATCAACGGTGTATCTCCGCCCCCGCCACCTCCGACGGCGTACGCCGCCGTTTCCTCCTCCCCGCCCGACAGCGGTGCACGCTCGGCCGCGGCGACTGCGGCCTCCGCCGTGCCGTCGAGACTTAACCCCGCCATCGCCGCCTCCCCGGCCCCTCCTTGCCCGCCGCCCCTGCTTTGAGGAATAGCTATATTCCTCAACGCAGCCCCCCCCGGCGGACATGATGCATCCCCCCTTAATTTGCTGCCCCCAGGCCTGGTGCTGCTCACACACACACACCCGAGCGAGCAAGCGAGCACCAGCAGCAGCCAGGCCAGCACCGGCACCGCCAGCAGCAGCAGCCGCACGCCGCTGTCAGCAGCAGCAGCCGCACGCCAGCGCCCGTCCCCGAGACGAACTCCCACGAGCAGCAGCAGTGGCACACCGCCGCCACCCACCACACAGAGACGAGAAGGGCGGAAACGCCAGACTCCTCTCCCCACGATCAGGCGGAAACGCCGTCCCGCGGTAACACACGCCTCCCGCAGCAGCCGACCGCGGAAACGCCGAAGGCCGCTGACTCCCCTCGCACAGCCTCTCCCGCGTGTGCTCGCGGAAGAGGAAGGCCGAAGCACAGGTGACGCCACCACCCCAGCAGGCTCGAAACCTGCCAGAGCCACCCGTTTCCGCGGAATCGCAGGCAGAGGATAGCCACCACCCCCCGGCCGCGGAAACGCAGGCAGGGGGTTGTATCACTGCCCAAAGGACAGCGGGCACACCGACTACTCCCTACCCAGCGCTGCTGCGGTGCGGCAGCAGAGGCAGGACCAGACCTGGCAGCGTTGGGTTCCCCCCAACGCCCGGCACCCCTGGAAAGGCACCGCTGGCGGGGCTTAATCCCCAGGCCACTTGGTCACCAGTGTTGCAGTGTGCACCCCTAACAGGGCATGACACACCACTAACCAGAAGGCCAAGGCAAGCAGACAGCCAGAGGCAGCCTGCCACAACAAAAGTTGGGTTGGTTGGTTTCTTCTTATGAAGAAGCATGTGCACCCCCTTGACGGGTGAAACTGCACAGTTGAAGTTGCACAGTTGAAGTTGCAGCCATGCGTGGCTGCAACTGTCCCAGGCCTTTGCATGTTGCTTCTCAATAGAAACCTCCCTCCCTGCTGCTGAGCACGGCACTACCTGCCGGCTGTGTGTGCCTGCTATGTCATGCTGTGCTGCTGCGCGTGCGAGGCTGGCACTACAACAGCTGCACTCCTGCTGGCGTGGTCATGTCTCAGCCGGTGACTTGGGTGTTGTAGAGTGCAGCCTGCGAGGCGTTGTGCTTCACGGCCAACAGCATGGCGGTCGTGGTGGCTTGCCTGTGCACTCTTTCGGTGCTGCAGATGCACCATACTCTGGCGCCCAGGCAGTTCACGCCAGGCGTGACACCCTGCTCGGCGTGTGCACGCCCCACATCAGTTTACAAGTCTGCAGCATGTTCCCCGTTGGCGCCTTTCCGCATGCCGCCTGCCTGTCTATGCTTTGTACCTGCGCATAATGCATTTGAATCACCTGGTAAACAATTGGTAGGTTGAAGTTATCTTTTCAAATTGCCTGGTGTTAATTACAGAAGTCACATCATTTGTGTTGTGCTTCCCCCCTCTCTCACAGGCCTGCGACAGCACACTGCAGCAGGAGCGGACGCGGCTGCAGCTGCAGGGGCACAGCGACCCGCTCGCCAAGTTTGGCCCAAGTTTCCTGCAGCTCGAGAGGTCCATACAGGCCAACCAGGCCCGGTTCCGTGAGAAGCCCATTGGGCCTGTGGGGCTGTACGTTAAGATGAAGCCGGTGAGCAGCATGCCCTGACTGGTTATGCTGTGTGTGATGTGGCACGTGCCTGTGGAGCCCAAGTGTGAGTGCTGTAAGCATGAAGTCATGCAAGCAACCAGTGACATGGGGGGGGGAGTAATGTTGGTGCGTTTGTGCGCGCTGTGTGCCGGTAAGCTGGGATATTCGGTGAAGCCAAGCATGTTGGCGTGTAAGCAGCTGCAGCATTTGATCATAGCGTGCATGCGGCAGGTACCTGTTTGATGCCTTTGTGGCTATGTGGCATTGTGGGTGCATACAATGCCGGTACACATCAGTGCCGTACACACACACACACACTCACACACAGAGTGCACAGTGGATAACAGCACCGCATGCATACCAGATTGCTTATTACCCCCCTGCCCCCCCCCCTTCCCCCCCCTGCCCCCCTCCCTCCCGGCGCCTGCAGGAGTTCATGGAGTACATGGTGTGCGTGCAGGAGCACCTCAAGCACAACCTGTACTCCTTCGTGGTGACGTCGCATGCTGACAAGAACGCGCTCATGCCTCTCATCGCGGCAGCATTCCGCAACCCGCGCCAGCCCCCCGTCTTTGTGGTGCCCCGCAGCAGCACGTGCCACAACACGCCCAAGCTCCCGGGCCTGCTGCAGATGAGCGAGGTGCTGAGCATTGAGCGCACGGACGTGTACAACGTGCTCGTGGACATGGCGCGCATCGAAAGCGCTATTGTGGTGGCCAACCAAGCGGCGACGGAGGCACTGCTGGTGGGCCGCATCGGGGACCAGTCCATGCCGAACGGCGTGTCGACCATGTACTACAATCAGCCGGGGGGGGGCGGCGGCGGCAGGGGCGGCGCGCAGCTCGTGGCGGAGCTGCGCGTGGCCAACGGGAACCAGGCGGTCTGTTCAAACAAGGATGGCAAGTTGTACCCGCTGCTGTCGGCGGACAGCGCGGCGGACCTGGCGCTGCAGGAGCAGCGTGTGCGCGAAGCGGAGGTGGAGGCACACCAGGCGAGGTGAGACCCTGTTTCATGGGTGCATGACATTGCTGAGCGCCGATGCTGCCATGCTCTCTGCAGGGCGCTCTTGCCTGCTCCTGCGCCTGCTGCCCAGCTCAGTGCGGCTGCAGGGTTGACGAGCGCCAAGTGGTAGTGGCCAGCACATGGGGTGTGTACGAGGGTGGGGAGCAGCACAACCTGTGGCTGCGCGATAGTGATGGTAGCAACATGACGATGCCATGGTGGCTTGCGCACAAGCAAATCGGACATTGCCGCTGCGACGCCGCCAGCAGCCGCTCACACTCCAGCTCCTTCCTTGGCATGCCCACTCTGCTCTCTGCACCCCCTCTTTTGCACTTGGTACCCAAACCAGCACCCCTGCCTTGCTGCCGCCCCCCCCCCTGCTGCTGTGCAGGCGCACGCACAACGACCTGCACAAGCAGTACCGCGAGGCGGACGCGTACCTCAAGGAGGCGTGGGCAAGCATGAATAAGCTGGAGGGCCGCCGCAGCACATGCGCGCTGCGGCGCGAGGCGGTCTGGCGCGTCGCCGACGACCTGCAGACGGCGCAGGAGGGCGCCACGACCGCATCTGACATGGCGGACCTCGAGGCGAAGCGCAACGCCATCGAGCAAGTGATAAAGGAGACGGAGGCGGAGCTCGTGGCGCTGCAGGCGGAGCACGGCGAGGCCAAGGCGCGCGCAATGCCGTTCGTCACGGCGGCGAGCGCGGCCAAGCGGCGTGTGGACGACGTCAGCGCGGCGCTGGACCGGCTGATGGCGGAGGCGGAGGATGTGGACCAGAAGAAGGACGCCGCTGACGCGCGCGTGGTGCGCACGAAGGATGAAGTGGCCAAGGACGAGACGGCGCTGGAGAAGGCGGGTGAGGACGCGGAGCGCCTGTCGGCGGTGGCCGCGCAGACACTGGAGGCGGTCGGCGCGCTCATGCGCCAGGCGTACCCGGAGTGGGACGAGCGGCCGGTGCGCGTGAACCGCACGCGCGCGCAGATCGAGGATGCTGTTCAGCACCTGCAGGCGAAGATAGACGCGGAGCTCGCGCGGCGCAGCTCAGTCAGCATCAGCAAGGATGACGCCATGGCGCAGCTCGCGGCCGCGCACGACGAGTACAAGGAAATGGAGGGCGGCATCAAGGCGGCAGTTGGCAGCTGCAACCTGCTCCAGGCGCAGACCAAGCGGCGTCTGAAAAAGTGGCGCCGGTTCCGCAAGTGAGTGCCGTTGGGGTTGCGTGTGGGGGGGGGGAGGGGGGGGAGGGCGGGCCCGAGAGATGGAGTGTGGTGCACTTGTTACCAATCTCGCCGCGCGGTTGCTGCCGTGTTCGGCAGTGATGTTGGGTAGTACCGCAGTACATGCTGCTGCCATTTGCTGCTGTCATCCGGCCGAGCACAGCCACTCTGCTCTTCTGTACGCAGCTGCAACTGTGCAAAGTAATACTTCAAAGTGCTTCAGAAGTAATGCTGTGGGCTGACTACCATTACAGCTGTGTGCATCAGCACTGCGCCTTACCTGTAGTGCTGGGATGAAACACAGCACAGAGGAGGCGAGAGGTGTTGTTGGAGGGGAGGTCGCACGTGGCCAGCCTGAGCCCAGAGGTCACACAGCTGGTGCCGCAGGCAAAACTGCGGAGCAGAGTGTGTAAACGCAAAAGTGCGAGGCCACACCGCCATTGGCTCTGCTGTCTAGTGCCATGTGCATGTGCATAACGCGCCATATTGGTCACGTGTCGCACTTCGAGCTCAAGTTGTAGCCGGGCAGGCCTCAGCTGGAAATCCGTGATAGGCGCGCCACAAGCAGCACACACTCGGCAACAGCGTCGCTGCGTGTGACCACAACACGGTTTGAGGGCTACCTGCGCAAGAAGGGGAGTGATGGCAAGGTGGTGTTCGATAACAAGGAGAAGACACTGTCGCTGAACGTCACACAGACTGAGATGGACGAATCGCAGAGCAGCAACGTCAGGTGAGAGGCTTCATGCGTGAGAGCAGCGGGCGTGTGCTGCTGCACACACAGCGCACGCTCACACGTGAGGTGGCAGCGCCAGGCACTTATTTTCATGTCGCCAACTGGTCTTCGCTTCCTTACCTCACACGTGACCGAAACCATGGTTTTCCATTTTCAATGCCCAATGCTTGACAACCACTACTGGAGTCTACTTCAATCGAAGTAGTACAAGTATACCATATTGTCATCCACATGTTGTATGCATTAGATGGCATGCGGATGTGGAGTGCAGCCTCGGATGCGTACATGCACCATTGACCGCAGCAACCCACGTCAAGCCCCCCTCGTCCAATCCAGCAGGCGTGCCATCATGCAAATGTCTTAGCCGCCACGTATTAACCTCAGACACCTGCCTTGCTGCAACCCCCCAGCAGCAGGCCCTGTCACAGCACAGCACAGCAGAACTGTGGCCCATCCCCCTGCTGAGCACACCGGCGCCCCTTGCTGCCTCTGCTGCTGAGCACTGCTGCCGCGCAGGAACATGAGCGGCGGCGAGCGCTCGTACGCGACGCTGGCGCTGCTGCTGGCAATGGGCTCGTCCCACGAGAGCCCCTTCCGCGTGATGGACGAGTTTGACGTGTTCATGGACGCGTTCAGCCACCAGAAGGCCATACGCGAGCTGGTGGCGCACGCGCGCGAGGAGCACAACAAGGGGCGCCAGTTCATCTTCATCACGCCGCAGGACCTGTGCGCCCCCACGGTGAGTTGGTGCAGGCGCCGCAGTACGGTAATAGCAGCACTTGCATACAATCATAGCAGTGGGCTGCAGAAAACACATGTGGTCAGCTTCATCATAGGTGTTCTGCATGCTAGTCCCGTCGCAACTTGAAATGTGTTTGAAGCGATGCACGCCAATGCAGCAGTCGGGTTAGATTGTGTACCAAGCAGGTGCTGCCATTTTCATGCACAAACTGTGACTGGAAGGCTCGAAGTCTGCCGCTGTGCTCGCCAGCAGCCAGCCGCAGCACAGCGTTGAGGTAGCAGGGCACATTGAACAAGACGTGTCGTTGCATGTTGTTGACCACCTCACCTCAGCAGCACATGCCAGCAGTGCCGAATGGCGTGTGCAGTGGAAGTGCACTCGTGAAGACGCGCACCTAAGCGTGGGCAACGGGAAACCTCTCTTCATGAGTGCTTGGTGCACACTCGAAACTGAGTGTGGTGTACATCCATCTGTACCAGTGCGTGACTCAGTGCAGCCATAATGGCATGTCTGGCGCCCAGCACGCGCTCATGTCAGGGCCAGGCATCAGGCTCGATACTTCTTCATAGTATGGCAGTGATGGCACGCATGTGCGCGCTCCTGCTGACTTGTGGCGACATGCTGCACCGGCGAGCCAGAGGCGCAATTATGAAAAATTGCTACTGTTGCACCACCACGCGTGCTGCCAGTGCACATGGCACACGCGCGGCGCGCCTGTGTGGCCACGCCATAGTGCACTCCGAACTCGTCACTCACCTCACCCACCCGTGCTCGCGCCATGCCCCGCGCGCAGGCGGCTGATGACCTGCGCATCTTCAGGCTGGCCGACCCCAGGAATGCAAACGGCCAGGCGACGCTGGACGAGACGTTCGCCAATGCAGATTAGGCATGCCACACAGGCTATGGCAGCCTGCCACTCGCGGCAGCAGCGCCACCTGGCTGGCGCCATGGCCACACGCCGCCAGCGTGTCGACTGCCGTAATGGCACTTGTTCAAGTGTGCTGCCCGCTGCGGCCGGGGCGGCGCGCTTGCAGCGGTGCTGTGGGCTTTGCATGCGGCGGACCGTGGGGCGGCTGGCAGCGTGCACCAGGCACATAGCCATGGTTGCTGCGCCAAGGTTGCGCACAGGCAGCGCTGGCTGTGCTGAACAGAGCCAGTGGCGCACCCCAAGTCTCCCTTCGCGTGTACCCACTTGCACTTGGTATTGGCACCCACATACCATGCTATACTTCAGAAGTATCACTTTTTGTGGGGGCACACAGATGTGTGCACTCGCTACCTCTACCTCATCCAGCGCCAGTACCCTGGCGGAATTACGGTATGTATACCCAGGCCATATCTTTTTGTGGGGCCACACAGATGTGTGCACTCGCTACCTCATGCGCCAGTACCCTGGCGGAATTACGGTATGTATACTCAGGCCATATCTTTTTGTGGGGGCACAGGGGGCACACAGATGTGTGCACTCGCTACCTCATCCAACGCCAGTACCCTGGCGGAATTACGGCATGTAAACCCAGGCTATATCTTTTTGTGGGGGCACACAGATGTGTGCAGTCGCTACCTCATCCAACGCCAGTACCCTGGCGGAAGTATGTGTTCCTAGGAGTCCGCACACACACGCTGCGACAGTGCCATATGCAGCTCTGCATAAGGTGCACATGTCTTAGGTGTAGCTCAACTTCGGGCCACGCCCTCATGTCTCTTGACTAGGGTTGCCAGAATCGTAATATTTTTTTACATTACACCGTAATCATAATCGTAACATTACGTAACGTAACGTAAAATCGTAACCGTGCCAACTTCAAGAAGGCGTAGCAACGGTACTTTCTG
>JAULBY010054593.1:0-11276 GCA_032358315.1 Ophiocytium majus
AACTTTTTTAATATCTACAATGACCGATAAGTCCAATGTACCCACTTGGCCCGGAGACCCTGTTTTTTTAGAAGACAAATATGTTCGCTTTAGTTATCGTTTCAAATATGACGATAATGAATATTCTTTAATGGCGCCGTTTACGCAAATAGCATATATCCCAAAGCAAAAAGGATATTTTATTGCAGGTAATGAAACAGATGCTTATAGAAGTACCGTTATAAATTGGTTTGAAAACAATATAAACAATATTGAATTAATCGTTCCATTCCCAGATAAAGTTATTAATTTAACTAATAGTTATAAAATACAAGAAGTTGATATTTTATATAAAGAGTCGGATTCAAATGCTATTAAGGTTTTTGAAACAATTCCTATCTCTGCTATAGTTGACACTGGCAATAATTTTTATGTACAGCCCTACCAATCGCAGAAGCCGTATAAAACATTATCAGAAGCTCAAACAGTAAGGGTATATGATAAAGTACCGGTTAGAGCTAAATCGCAAGAGGTTGCTGGCAATAGAGTAATCTATGGAAATTATTACGATAAATATACCTGTGTTTCGTCCGTAAATTACAACATGTCAGTTCAAACTAAATCCCCGGTTGGAACAAACTTTATAGAATACCCAAACCATACACTAAAAAAGAATAGAAATTATCAAGTAGGGTTTGTGCTTGCTGATAAGTTTGGTAGACAATCTTCCGTTATATTATCAACCGCAGATTTAGTAGGTACAAGTATTGGTGGCGGTAACTTTGCAAAAGGCTCTACAGTTTATTCAGGTTATGAGAATACATTGTTATTCCAAAATGTTCGCGAATGGTTTGGGGATGCTTTAATATTATATTTAAACACGCCAATAGATCAATTAAGATCTATACCAAGCGGAACGCCTGGATTATATGCAATACCGACTTCAAACTCTGGGTTTGCAATTACGGCATCAACAATAACAGACACAACATATACATATACTTTAGATGTAACAGCCACACTAAATACTCCACCAGCTGAGGGAGATATAATGAGAGGGTTTTATGTAGATTATGTAAAGGTTTTAACAGATCCAGCTCCTACCTCAAATGCCAATGAGTATATAATAAATACAAGCGGTAGAGTTGGGGATATATATAAATATACTCCACAAGGTGGACTAACAAAAGATATTAAATTTTCATATGAATATAACCCTATTGGTTGGTATTCATATAAAATAGTAGTAAAACAACAAGAGCAGGATTATTATAACGTGTATTTACCTGGAATGTTAAATGGCTATCCTAAACTGCAAACTTCTGGTTCTCAAGTAGTGTATACCGGGAGTGGGGCTACAGCCACTTCTACATTACAAAATGGCATTAATACTACACAATTTCCTGTTAGTGAAACGGGTAATACATCTCATATTGTATTAATTAATGATAATATAAATAAAGTACCTAGAGACTTAACAGAAGTTGGACCAGATCAAAAACAATACAGAAGTAGCGTTCAATTGTACGGAAGAGTAGAAAATACAGAGGATACTATTACAATAATAGGCGATGACCCTGATTATTCGGCTAAAGTTAGGACTATAACATATACTATTGGGCCTGGGACTTTTAATGAAGATTGGATATTAATAAAACCTGGCGATGGTATTCAATGTACCCAAGCTTCTACTCCCGTGCCAGATAATACACCTCCCGCTACCAGCGGAGCAACTAAACCAAATCCATATACTTGGTTTGGAGATACTGTTGTTGTATCAAATACAGTTGTAGGTTCAACGGGAACTATAACATTATCATCTCCTTGTTGGGTATTACAAGCCGCGCAAAATCCAATCCCTTCACCTAAACCTGGAAGTGGGGATTATGTTACATTTGTAATTACTCGAGCGGAGAATAAGCAATATTTTCCAACTAGAAAAGCAGATACTGTAATAGCTATAGCTTCAGCTGATGAGTTTAATTTTTTAAGTAGCTCTCAAGATAACTTAAGCGGTACTGCTGGATTGAACTTTTATCAACTACAAAACAAACCATTAATAGGTAGAGTTTCAACTGTTAACAAAATCGGGGTGATTGCTACGGACATGATTCCATTTTTAAGTGTTTACGAAACAAGACCTGATCAAAGTTTATTAGAATTATTTTGGGAAACGGCTACAACAGGATTAATATCTGATTTAAATGCAGATGTATTAACAGGTTTTGACGGCCCTTCTGGTTTTGGAGAACTTGTATACCGCCAATTTGAAAATCAAGACCCTGATGGAGCAGACTCAGATCCTAATAATTATGGACAACCAGATTCAAAATATGTAACTAGCGAATTTTATGTAATAGATCAAACTGGATTTCCTTTGCCTAATACTTTGGTTACTATATATTCGGTAACTGATAATAACGGGCTTTCAAGGATTTCGGATTTTGGCATTGAAACCACTCCGGGTAATCCAGAATTATATAGATTATACATAACGCCTTCTTCAGAATTTGTGTTTAACCATAATGCTCCACAAGCTGAGAGTTATTCTTTTGTATTTGACGTGGTAAATCTTGACGACACAACTACAAATACACAATTAACAACTAGTGGCAGACTAGGAAATATAGCTCCTATTATAACAACTGAAGAAACACTTTATAATATAACGCAGGACACTACAAGCATTGTAACATTAGAGGCTAATAATGGTTCGCTTTCATTAGCTGAAACAGATTTAAAATGGACAATAGTTAGTGGAGACACTACTATACCTTCTTTTAGCATAAGTAATACGGGTACAAATGTAGGCGAATTATTTTTAATAAATCCTAACGTGCCAATAGGCGTATATACATTAGTTATAAAAGTAGAAGACGCAGTTGATACTGGCACAGGAACTCCATTAGTGTCTGCAAACCCAGATTTTGCTACAAAATATAACGAAAAAACATTTACTATAAATGTAGGTGATGACCCTGTTAATTATTGGTTACGTCCTAATTATACAAGTTCACCTTTAGCCGCTACTTATTCATGTGGAGCTCCGTCGCCTGATGTATATGCTGTAGCTTATATAGGTAAAAATGCAAATCCAATTACAGGAGATATGCCGGATCTACCTGCTCCGGGTTTATCATATCAATTTATTAAGAATATAGAAGTAGAAAATGCTGCTTCTTATAGTGTTAGCCCTATAATACCTCTTGGATTAGAACAGGGAGAATATAGATTTGAAGTAGAACTAAATGTTCCGGCTGCTGATATTTGTCCACCATTAGAAATTGCTACTGTAAAAGCGTCTGGAGAAATATTTTTATATAAGAGAGCTTATAGTTCTGGAGTTATAAATCCATGGGTTTTAACCGTTAATGAAAACAACTGGGGACCAACTCCTCCAGCTTCATATAAAATAGGCCAGTTAGTTGTTGGAACAATATATGATCCTTTTAGTGGAATAACAACTTACGGGGCAACACAAACATTAACAACTTCATTTACAGTTGAAAGAGACCCAGTAGTTGAATATGAATATGCTGTGGTAATAAAGCTAATACAAGATAACGCTAATACTAATATGGCCTATCCTACCATTAAAATTTATGGTAGAGATGCAAATTATACTTATTCAATTCCACCGGCATTGCCTGTACAACCATTTTCTCCTCCAATAACTACTGCTTATGAGTATTATACAGGGGTGGATGAATACAGTATTATTCCGCCTAGCGAAACATCAGGTATACCTTATGATACACAAGACGCTACTCGCGGTATATCGTATTATTCAGGGACAAATGGAGTAAGTTCAGGAACAATAGCGACTGGGGATTTATCAGTTGAGCTTATATTAACAACTTATAACCAGCAAGTTGTTCCGGGGTTGTATTATATATTCTCATTATTGTCAGTTGGTACTTTTACAGGTAGAGTTGCAGGAATAAATATTGACGGCAATCCAAATAAAATTGCCTTACAAATAGATAGTCCTTTCAGTGGAACACCAGGCAGTTTAGCCAGCGGTAATATGAGCTTTGAAACTGGTTCTTTAAATTTAACAACTGGTGTATTATACGCTAATACGGAAGAAGGCACTGAAGTAAAAAGTTTCTACAGAGACAGTGCGTTTACACAAAAATGGATACCTCCTGTTGCAAATAAATTCTATAACTTTACAACAGCAAAAGATTATAATCCAAATAACATTATTTTTGGCACATCAGGACCATTAAGATATAGTAAATATCCTTATTATTCTGCTCAATTTAGCGCGGATGGGGAAGTAATAGACCAAGTTGCGCCTGTACCTAATGTACAAACCTCTTGGGAAGGTCAAAATAATGCAAACACTGCATTAATAACACCGGTTCAAAATTATAGCTATAACATGTACTACGAGTAATCCCCTCTGTAAAAACACTACAATTAAACTAAAAACATTACAAAACAAGTGATTATAAAATATGGCAGCAATACTAGAATTAAAATACTTTAACTCTTTTTGGTTAAAGAAGCTCGATACAATAGTAGAAGTAGAAAACACAACAGCCAGCTTAGTTTCTGCTGTTGTGAATTCTCCTGACTTAGAATTGACCGCTGCTAACGGGGAGATAGGTGTGGGACAACTTGTTACATGGCCTTCTATCCTTGATGATGAAGGACCATATTTTGTATATAAAATTACTAGTCCTACAGATATTGTATTAAGTGAAGCGGTTGATATTCCTGTAACGGATCTAATTACTTTTGGTCCTATACAAGATTTTACATATATTCCTGCTGCTTATCCAGGTGGAGACACTGATTGGTTTGTTGAAGAAGCTAGAATACGAGGCGGATATAATAATACTAATGTTGATTTAGGGGTTAAAGCTTATTTAGTGGAGGACAATGTTGACCAGCAGCATAGGATAAGTTCTTTAATATATTCTGGTGTATTTAACTCAAGAACTGGAATTAATAATACTAATCAATTCTCAGTAGGTGAAGATATAACAAGAAGTTTAGATCCATCGTTAGGCTCAATACAGAAGTTATATGCAGAAGATACAAACTTAATTATATTCCAAGAGTCTAAAGTTAGTAGAGCATTAATTGATAAAGACGCAATATATTCTGCTGAAGGACAACCAATGACCACTTCTGGAGCTCAAGTAATTGGGCAGATTCAGCAATATGCTGGTAACTATGGTATAAGCACCAACCCAGAAAGTTTTGCAGTTTATGGCTATAGAAAATATTTTACAGATAAAAATCAAAATGCTGTTTTAAGATTATCTCAAGACGGTATAACTGAAATATCAGGATACGGAATGATTGATTACTTTAGAGAAAATCTATCATTAATTGGTAATTCAGGTAGGATAGTTGGTGGATGGGATATGTATAATAAACAGTATGTTTTATCATTACAACCACCTAATTCTGAAAATTACCAAACATTAGCATTTGATGAGGATTGTACCGGTTGGACAAGTAGATTCTCATTTAAACCGGATTTATCTGGAAGTTTAAGGAATAATTTCTATACATTTAAAGAAGGTAATATATGGCAACATTATGCAGATCCAACTACTTCGGGTATAAATTATTGTAATTTCTATACTAACCAATACGATGCTGAGGTTACCTTAATATTCAATCCTGAAGTTTCAATGTCTAAGAACTTTAATACATTGAATTATGAAGGATCTTCTGGATGGGCTTTAACAGAGTTATATTCAAATTCTGATATTGCAATCCCGATTTTAAAATCATCTGATGCATTTACATTGACTGAGATAGAAAATCAATTGTTTACAAATAACTTCAAAAGAAAAGAAAATAAATATTTTGGGACAATTATAAATAATACACCGGCAACTTACGGTGAAGTTATTTATGGCAATTCAATGAATGGTATAAAAGGATTTTACTCTACTGTTAAAATGACGTTTGTAAATCCTTCAACGCCAACGGCCGCAGAATTATATTCTGTATCATCAAATTATGTAATGTCATCATATTAAATAAAATCAAATGGAAAATAAACTTGAAACTAAAAAAGAACATAGATTAATAAGTAGAGAGTTTATTGATAAAGTTGAAATGCTAGAGAATGCAATGCTAGCCAGTGATGATCCAAGAATTGCTAAAGGTAATACGGATATGTTTCCCTTAAAACATTCTTTTTCTGAAGGAGTGTATATAAGGGAAATGTTCATGCCAGAAGGCGGATTAGTTATTGGTAAACTTTATAAAATATCGCATACTTGGTTTTTATTAAGTGGTGAATTGGAAGTAGCAACAGATGAAGGTACAAATTATTATATTGCGCCTTGTTATGTTAATGCCCCAGAAGGAACAAAAAGAGTGCTTAGGGCTCTTACAGATGTTGTATTTGTGAATGTATACCCTAACCCTGATAATATAACAGATATAGACACATTGGAAGATATGTTAACATGCTCTTCTTATGCAAAATACGAACAATACAAACTTTTAAAATAATAGCCTATGTCAATGGTAGTAGCCGGATGTATTTCAGCTGGCGCAAATATAATTGGAGGAATAATTGGAATGGGAGCTGCTGATCGCGCTGCTGCCGCTGCTGCTGCAGAGAAAAGAAGATTACAAGCTCAATTAAATAGTTTAGAGAATAGTAGACAAGCCATCATTAATCCTTATGAAACAACTAAGGATGTTAGTGGACTTGCTAAAAACCTATCTGGTATGATAAGCAATCCTTATGCTAATTTAGGAGTTGCTACGCAAGCCTCAAAAATGCAAGCAGAAGAAGCAGATATGTCTTTAGCAAATACTTTAGATACTTTAAAAGAAACTGGATCAAGTGCCGGTGGTGCTACTGCATTAGCTCAAGCTGCTTTAAAAAGCAAGCAAGGTATTTCAGCTAATATTGAACAACAAGAAGCTGCTAATGAAAAATTAAAAGCTCAAGGTGAAGCAGATATGCAAAGAATGAAAATGGCTGAAGAGCAAAGAATTCAGGGGGTTCAAATTGGGGAAGCTCAAAGAGTTCAAGGAGCTGAGGCGGCTGGTAAACAATTTATGTTTGGAGCAAGAGAGAATAGAGAGCAACAAAAAATTGACAGAGTTGCGGGACAATTAAGTGGAGCAACAGCTCAGGAAGGTCAAGCAAATGCGGATAGAACAAGTGCATTAACTGGAATGATTGGTGGAATTGCTTCTGCAGCAGGTTCTTATATGGCAAACAAAAAAGTTTAATTACATAAATAAATACAATATATGGGGGCTTACTCAAATCCAGAAACATACATAGATACTCAATCCGCACAATCTTTTCAAAGGCTACAAGATACTATATCAGGTTCATTTGCAAAAGTAGCCGAAGCTTATGGGTCTAGACAAAGAGCTATAAAAGAGCAATTAGAAGAAAATAAAAAAGTATTAAAAGCCAACGATATGAAGGCTCAAGAATACGCATTTTCTTTATATACTGATTTATCTAAATCTACTCAATCCGACCCAACTGTTGATTGGGCAAAAACATATGAACCGTTGATTAGTGAGGCGGTAAAGATTAGATCTGGAATGTTAAATGGTACATTAGAAGATAAGCAAGGAGCAATGAAAAGGCTAGGTCAAATACAAGGATCTGTTGATAATGTTACAAGCAGTTTAGCCACATTGTCTGGAGCAGGCTCCGGATATTTAAATTATATATCTAAAGGGTATGGCGTACAAGGTGGCGCTGCTTCAAGTAATGACCCTAAAGTTACAGGAGCAATGGATGTGCTTACACAAAGAGTACCAGGAACAAAAGAAGTTATTTTTAAAGATAATGATCCAACAAAATTAATTTGGGTTGTAAAGGATAAAGAAGGAAATTTATTACATGAATTTGATGCTGACCAATTAAAAAAGATTTCACAAGGAACTGGTCTTATTAGAACCGTTCCAAATCAGATTGCGGAATTTGATAAATTAAAATCCACAAACTCAAGTATATTTGAAACTACTCCTGTTAAACCAGGAGAAAAAGGAGACCCTATGCCCACCGGTCGTATTAATCCTGATTTTTTATCTAAAGGTGCTAATGGCAAGCCTAAAGTTATAGTAAACAATACAAAAACATCTGATGGTACTAATATAACAACTTATACCCAAGAAGTAGATATTGCTAGAATTAAAGAAGATCCAAACTTTACAACTACATTAACGGCTCAAGCGAATGGGTTATTGGACGCAAACCAATCATCAGCAATTGATTTTTATAATGATATAATAGCCAAGCCAAAAGGGCGTTGGACTGGTATTGATTATTGTTTTGAACCTAATAAACCATTAGATGAAGAAGGCAAGAAAAAATTTATAGAGGATTATAAAGAATATTATATTAATACTCAGATAGCACCAACGCAACCATTGCTAAAACCTGATCCAGATCAAGTTTCATTTATAGAAAAAGCTGAAGAACCTACAAAAGGCTCAGTTAAAGGTGGAAAAGCAAAAAGCGGAACAGCTAGAGTGCTTTCAGATGCCGACGTAAATGCAGCAATACAAAATTATAATGCTCTTGTAGCTGACCCAGATTCGGAATTTACAGTAAATTTCCCTGGTCCTAAAGGAGGGAAAGGTATTGATGAAAAATTTTATGTAAACTCTAAGGGGCAAATAGTTAGTGATAGGAATCCACGAGCATTTTCTAGAAAAACTCTTAAAAAATATTTAGAAACCAAAACCAAAACAGTTACATTACCTTAATAATAAAATAGAATAGAATATGCCTATATACATTTATAACGGAGTAGAATTTTCAGAAGAAGAAGTAATTGCTAAAGCGCAAGAGAAAGGTATGGATTTAGAATCATATCTTAATAAATTTGGTATTGAAATAGTTAAAGACAAAGTGCCGGGAAAGCCAAAACCTGTTGTAAAAAAGGATGCAGTTGCAACAGCAAAAAATACGGCATTCAAATCGGAGGAACCTTCTTCGGTATCACCCGTTAATCCTTTTGGTAAAACTAAAACATTCGATCCACTTGGATTAGATAAATTTAATAATACGCCTGCTCAAAAACCAAAAAAACAAGTTGAGTTTAACCCGAAAAAATTTGCTGAAGAAATTAGTTCTCAAGCAGGCGAGGGGTTTTATGCTAAAGGAGAAAAAAATATACAACGTAGTGGTATAAGACAAAAAGAATTAGAAACAAAAACGGTAGATGAGGTTTTTAATAATTTTGATAATTTAAATTATTCTAGTTTATCCCCTCAGCAAAAACTTGATTTGGACGATAGCGCAGTAAAGATTTTAAGTGCAAATCAAAAACCGGGCACTCCTTATAAATTTACTCCTAATGACATACAATTAAAATCGCAAGAGATTTTATCTAAGGCATCGGACAAAAAGAAAGATATAGAAGGAGCCTCTTATTTAGATAGGTTTGTAAGCGGAATTGCGGCTGGGGCTAATTATGTTGGCGAAAGTTTTGCCTCAATGCCTGAAACTGTTTATAGAGTATTTGCATTGCCTCAAAATGCAGTTGCTGCAATTACTGGAAATAAAGATTTAGAGGTTAGCCCTGAAAAATTAAAAAAACAAACCGGTACAACTAATCCTGTAATGGATTATTTTGTAGATGAGCAAAAAAAAATACAAAAAGCTAATAATATATTTGACAATGCTAACTACGATTCAAAAAGTATAACCGAAAAAACGGTAATTACTCTGATGCATTTAAATTATTAGGTACTGGATTAGCTGAAAGTGCTCCTATAAGTATTGGTATGATGGCCGGGGGAGCAAATATGAGTATTGGTAAATTAGCTGCGGCTTCAACATTAGCTATGGCTGGACCAGAAGTAAGACAGCAAAAAGAAGCAAATCCAGAATTATCAGAAATAGAAAATGTAATGAATGGTTTTGGAATGGCTGGGGCTGAGAGTGTTTTTTCTGCAATAGGAGAAGGTAGTATAGGTAAAGTATATAAAGATATAATAAAAAAAGAAGGTCTTGATACTGGTTCAAAAATATTTAAAGATGGTTTAATATCAACATATCAAACAGCATTAAAAAAATATGGAGTTCCAACCGCAATGTTGGGAGAAGGTCTAGAAGAAGTTGCTACAACAATTACTCAAAACTTAATATCTAAAAAACCTGCTTTTGAGAATACAATGGATTCATTTATTGCTGGTGTTGGTGGTGGTGCAGTATGGGGTTCTCCTATTACATTACAGAAATCAATAGAAGGATTTAAAGATGGACTAACTGTTCATAAAATAAATACAGAATTAAAAACAGGTAATGCTTCTAATCTAAAAGAAGTGTTTAACCCAAATACACCTATTACTGAAACTCAAATAAAAATTGCTTCAATACCAAATTCTTATAAAATATTAACCAGCCAGATTGATAATGATGTTGCGGCTGATAATATGACTGTTGAAGAAGGAGATAAAATTAAAATGGAATTTGCAGCTACTTATCACGCTGCAAATAAATTAAGACCATTAGAACTGCCTACAAATGTTAATGTTAAAGTTTCTAACTTATTAAAAGATAGAGATCAATTAAATAGGGTAATTAAAAATGTGGATGATCCTACTTTAACCGCTTTTCAAATAGAAGAAGTAAAAGGAATCGACTCTAAAATTAAAGAATTAACTAGCTCTATTGCTAAAGAAAAACTAGAAAAAAACCTTGCTATTTTAAATAAAAATGTAGGGGTTGCTAGTCAATTAGCAAAAATGGTTGGAAAGCAAGAATTTGAAAATCCAATAACTAATCCCGATGGCACAGTCGATGCACTAGTGTCCTTTGATACTCAAGAAGAGGGACAAAAAGCATTAGATGAGTATAATGAAAAGATGGGATTGCCTAAAAGTAAATTATCAAATACGGTAGGTACAAATCTTGAAAATGGTCAAATTATAATTAATAAGGAACTAGCGGCTAAAACATTAGAATTTAATGTTGGAGGCCACGAATTATTGCATAAAATTCTTATATCATCGTTTAAAACATTAACAGAACAAGATTTAGTTAAAGCAACGGATCTTAAAGATAAATTTTTAAGTGTATTAAACGCTGAAGAACTTGCTGCCGTTAATGAAAGAATAACAGCAAAGGATGAAAATAAGGAACGATTGTATACTGATGAATATCTAGTAAAGAACCCAGATGAATACATGACGCAATTTTTTGAAATAGTTGCATCAAAAAAATTGACTTGGTCGGATAAATTAGCTGATATGTTTGCTCGAATTGGTGATTTATTATTACCGTTTTTAAAAGAAAAAGGATTTGACAACTTGCAATTCCAAGATGGAAAAGA
>JAULBY010054604.1:0-11275 GCA_032358315.1 Ophiocytium majus
CTTAGGGGGGGAGGGGGGGGAGGACACGTGCAGGATGCGGGCTGGGGCAATGTATTGCGTGCCCTCTTGCACATGGCTTGCATGCTCAGCAGAACTGGCGTGATGTACGTGCTCAGCGGCGCATGCTGAGCACATCCCATCCAACCAGCACTCCCACATAGCCTGCTGACAAGCATCCTCGCTGCTGCGGCCGCAGCTGCTGCGTGTGTTGCCACCACCCCCACACAACGCACCCCTCTCTGCCACCACCTTTGCACCTACCGACAACACACATGCATCCCGGCGAACGCCACTGCAGGATGCCGCCGCAGGAGAGGGCGAGGGCGGCGGCGGCGGCGGCATCGGTCACCTGCCGCAGCTGGCGTGCTCCATGTATTCAAGCGCGCGCCAGACACGGATACAGGTATGTGCAGCGCGCACTGGTGGTGCCGCCAGATTCGCCAACATGATGGTGTACACTTGTACATGCACACAAATACTTCGACAAAAACTTCGCAATACAGAAAGTATGCCTTCATGGCGTCCGCAATTACTGGCACTGCGTAGGTGTCGCCTGGCGGCAGCAGTCCTGCTGGGCGCGCTGTTATATTATACTGACACGGGTGACCAGTTGGGCACGTGCATGCGCGCCACCACGAGCACATGCACTGATAGGGCTCCCACCGCCGGCAGCCCGTTCACCTTGCTGCGCAGGTGGCGCTGAACCAGCTGGAGGCGTCTTTTTTATATTCTACTTCACGTACTTGAAGTAGTTGGTACAGCAGCCAGATGCGCCCTGTCTTGACGGCACAGTTTGATAGCAAGGCGAGAACCACAAATGCTGGCGTCATACCCGCTACTACAGTAGTATGAATGTCGCGTGCTAACACAGTGCACGACATCGCGCAGGTGGCACTGTTCCGCCTGGAGGCGCAGCCGCTCTGGGGTGGCTATTGTAGCCGGCCCCAGCCTGACCTGAACCTCACCCCAAAAGTGGACCACTTGGGCATCACTGGAATCTACTTCAGCATTCTAGGCCGGCCCAGGGCTAAAGAGGAAATAATTGTAATCTGCAAGTCACTCATGCCATCCCTCGTGATGGCGGGCACCGTTGTGTCCGCCAGGGTGAGAGCAGTCAATTGCACACACCGGCGGCAGTACACAGTGCACACTTGCGTGCTCACCCCCACAAGTGCACCCAAACTGAGAGTGCTCCCACGCCAACCCCTCCAACATGCTGCGCAGGTGGTGCTGAACCACCTGGAAGCGGCAGTTGCGCTGGGGCCGCACCCCAGCCTAACATAAACCCCTACCCTAACCTAACCACTTGCACTGCACGGTCCCAGACCATGCATGCGCCCCGCCACAAGTACACACACTGAGAGTGCTCCCACGCCAACCCCTCCATCTTGCTGCGCAGGTGGCATTGAACCACCTGGAAGCAGCAGTTGCGCTGGGGGCGCTTTTCGAGCCGACCTCAACCTAACCTTAACATCATGCCCAAACCTAAGCATTTACGCACCAGAGGGTGGCCAATTGCGTGCGCGCTCCCACAAGTGCACACACTGAGAGTGCTCCCATGCCAATCCCTCCATTTTGCGGAGCACTGAACCACCTGGGAGCGACAGTCGCGCTGGGGGCGCTTTTCTTGCCGACCTCGACATAAACCTTCACTAAGCCCAAACCTAAGCACTTAAGCACTAGAAGGTGTCCACTTGCATGCGCACCCCACAAGTGCGTTGCCCACTTGCGTGCGTGCCCCCACAAGTACACACACTGATAGTGCTCCCCTTGCCAACCCCTCCATCTTCCCGCGCAGGTGGCGCTGAACCACCTGGAGGCGGCCGTCGCGCTGGGGGCGCTGCGAGAGATGGCGGCAGCTCTTGAGCCTACGGCGCGGCCGCGGCCGCCCGCCGCGTGCGCCCCCGCCCTCACCCACAACCTTGCGGCCCTCCAGCTGGCGTCTGACAAGGAGTTTGTGGCGTCGGGCGGCACGGGCGCGGGTGGGTGTGCCGCAGGCCATACAATACAAAGAGTACTTCTGAACTAACTTTTTTTTTACTTAAAGTAATCTGAAGTATGTGTATATGATGGTGGGTCACGGCGTCAAAGTTTCATTCTTATGCCGTATGGTGTACGTAAAGACGGCGTACAACCCATGCAACTCGACATGATTTACACGTCCGACAGGGAGTCTGTGGCCTCGGGCGGCACGGGCGCAGGTGGGACGTACCGCAGGCCACCAGCATCAACAGTAATAGTCGAGAGCTACACTTCGAAGTACCTCCGAAATTAGCCCGACCTGTTCGTTCCTTGCCACCCCAGTAGTTGTACTTCTTAGTAAGATACTTTTAAATTACCATATGTTATTTCGACTGGCGCAATACCTCGCTTCAGATTTCATGCACAGTCTGGCGGTCGTCCAGCTGGCGTCCGACAAGGAGTTCGTTAAATGGCCTCAGGCGGCACAGGCGCGGGTGGGTGTGCCGCAGGCCATGTACAATACAAAAGTGCTTCTGAAGTATGTGTATATGATGGTGGGTCACACTGTAAAAGTGTTCATTCTTACGCCGTATGGTGTACTTCATGAAGTACGTAGTGATGGGTGACAGCGTATAATTTTCGCATTATACGCCGTATAACGTTACAGATGAACGTATTTATACGGCAAATACGCCGTATATCGCGTTTTTGGGCGCAGGAATACGCCGCATTTTGTATCATGTATAAAATGCGTCGTACGCCGTGACCCATCACTAGGTGTACGTAAAGACGGCGTATAACACATTCAACTCCTATCAGTCATGTGTCCGACAAGGAGTTTGTGGCCTCGGGCGGCACGGGCGCGGGTGTTTTTTTTTTACACATACACATGTACGCGTGCGAGTGATGCCACAGCGCCGTCAACCGGTGGCATCTCATTTGGACTGGGCGCGGCGATAGCACTCTAATAAAAAAATAAAAAATGCACTACATCAATAGGCCAGTGTGTACTGTTTATATACTCAGCAAGTAGAAATATGGGGTCTGTGACAGGTCTTTGAACGCCGCACCAAACCGCATATTGCACTATGTCAAAGCGCACCGTGTGATGCCGATAGTTGTTGATGATTCCGATCGGGGCACCTGTGGCGGACGCCCGCCCAACCTATCCATTCCTGCTTTGAAGTATAGGAATGCAAAAACACCGAAACAAAAGCCAAAGCCTCCGACACATACCACACAGGCTTCGGCCTGGCATTTTGCCCCAGCCACGGGAGTACCTGGGCTCAGTCACCTTTTTGGTTTCTGTCACAAGGCCACTGGCTTTTGAAGTTCTGGTGTGCTGCCCTCGCTCTAAGTTGCGTTTAGGTTTGCTTGTGTCCCGCCCCCGCCCTCACGGTGGTGTGGTGCACCAGACCTCAGTGTACGTGCGCCTAAGCTCATCGTTGCAATGGTTGTCCTTTTCTTCACGACCCCTCCGTGCGTTGCGTGTGCTGTGTACAGAGCCGCCGGCGCACGGCGTTCACCGGCTCCCCAATGGTGCGGGGCGCGTGTGGGTAGGGTTTTGGTTTTTGTCGTACACCAACTGCCAGCAGGGCAAGCACTCTTCACCAGCTGGTGAGTGCACGTGCAGCAGACGTCCAAGTAAAACGCTTCGTACTTTGGAAGTATTCAAAAGTATCTGGTTGTCAATGTGTATGTGCTAGTAACATGTACCTCCGCTGTTGACAGTTTTAGCAATGATCAGATTTTTTATTTGTGAACAGTTACACATGTTACAAGTATGAATACATCAACAGGCCTATTCAAAATTTAAGCCCCATGCCTCCGATCCAGCATGAACGCTGCCACCCCCTCCCGCCGTCCGTGCTTGCAGTAAAAGCACACAGCCACATTTTTATCCTCCATACTGCAGCGTCTTCCCCCCCACCCACCCACCTCCCTCGCCGCCACACGCTTGCCACACTGGCATGTGTGCTTGTGTCCTCCACGCTACGTGGATTTTTTAGGTGCACAAACTGCATCACTTGGGCACTTTGCGCCATGGTGATGTAGGCTTAGTTTGTACGCTCACTGGCGTGCCATTTTTTTTCCTGCCTGTGAGTACGCACGCAAGTCAATTGCCATCGCGCACCACTGTGTGTACACACATGGCTGCATAGGTGCATGGTGCCTGGCCGTCGCCTGGAAGGCAATCACTGTTCCTTTGGTGCCATGTGCTTGCTGTTCTGCAGCGAAGTTTTTTTTACGCGTACCACCAGCCTGGCAGTTTGCGGCGGCCATTCTTTACCTTCGCTACCTGAGTGCGGCAGCCTAGGCACTGCTTGCATGGTGAGCGTGGTGGCTGTGAGCTACCTTGCATGTTCCTGTTTACAAAACACTCAGAAGCCCCAGAAGCGTACCGGTACCTTTTTTACTCCGCAGTGCGTGTAGCTTATGGCCAAGTCTGTCACGTACTTGAAGTTTTGTGGGAGTCGGAATCATTTCTACCACGTAGTACTTGGTGATTGCATGTAGCTTGTGAAGAAGTCTCTTGTACTTTAAAAGTGTACACCTCAACACTAATGTGTATCATATCAAGTACTCATGTTTCTTTGTTTCTTCAGTGATGCGGCTGTGCTATAGACTGCCGCGCAGCGGGCAGGGTGCGGCTGCTGCTGCCTGTCACCGCTGCCCCCCCCCCTTGGGCGGCGCGCCACCGCTGCTTGCAGAGCCCCCCCCCCCCCCGCCCCCGCGCGCCATGCTGCCGCTGCGCCCCCCCGGCAGGGTACAGCTGCGCTCCGCCCCTCCGCGCCGCGCCGCCGCTGCGCTCCCTCCCCTCCCCCAGGGCGTGGTGCAACATGCAATTTTACTTACACTTTGAAGTACTTGGCACATTAGTATACTTCAGCATACTTGTGCCTACCTCAGGTATATACAGTAGTACATACCAGTTGAACACATCAGTGATGCTTTATTTCACATGATGGCAATCAATGCGCGAGCTTACGTTGGTTGATGACGTGCACTACCGCTTGTGATGGCATGCACCTGCTAGGCATGTGGCATAGCTGGGTGCATCTCTTCACTACCCCATCTCTCCGGCTTGCCGCCAACTCAGGCAGCTGTAATCCTGTGCTCGAATCACTTTGCTGCACGCACCACCTACAGCCATGGCCGTGGCGACGGGTGTGTTGGCAATGCTTGCCACACAAGCTCATTGCAACAGTTGTCCATGCTCTGCACTGCCCGCCCATGCGTTGCATGTGGTGACTGCAGAGCAGCCGGCCCACCTGCTCTCCCATGGCGCTTTGCTCATGCGTGGCTGGTGTCCGCTGCCGGTGTGGCAACAGCTTTGGACCAGCTGGTGAGTGTTCATGGAATTTTAAGTATGTTTACTGTGATGGCATGCTTGAGCATTGGGTGTGCGTTTTGTTTTTGTGCAGTGGTACGGAGTGGCGCAGTCAGAGCGGGCGCACGCGCCGCGGCGGCAATGCAACATCCGCTCTTGGACCAGTCATGAGTCCACAAAAAGTTATGTACTGGTGCCTTTTGCTGCGCTGTACGACATCCCGTGCATACCCTACTCCCCGCAACATTTTTTGTTGTCAAGTACTTCTGAAGTACTACTAGTATGTGTACTGTGTGGCGTGCTTGAGTGTAGGGTGTGCGTGGTGTCGTTGTGCGGTGGTAGGGAGTGGTGCAGTCCTCCAGTACTGCTTCAGCTGGTATCAACACATGCATGCAGTGACTCACTGCACATGCGAGCTTCGGCGCGCCCACTTAGCTGCTGAGCCTGCTGTCATTGTCAAGTGCAGCTGCGCGATTTGGTTGCGCGCGCCACACCAGTCGAGTATGTGTGCTGTACAGTTTACCATTGTGTTTGCGTGTGCAGACAGGTGCGCACATGCGCCATATACGCGTTGCATCATGTGTAGGGTTGCCGGAATCGTAATATTTTTCAAAACTACTGCTTAATTTGTAGCGTAATTCCACGTAACCTTATAATACTTGAAACATCTTCCATAATGTTTTGTGCTCAGCACAGTAGGCCATCACAAAGGTCAAGGCGTCGTAGGCTGCTGTAGGCATCTGCAGTGGGTATAATGGAATTACTGTTGACCGTGATGTCCAGAAATTACGATTCCGGCAACCCTAATCATGTGGATCCAAGCCACCTGTGAATGCCATCTGTAGAAGGTTCTACTACGTGGCACTCACGCACAGTCATCTCTCTATTCTGGCATGCAGGGCGGACGATCTCTGTGGCGGGCCGCTGTTGGTCAGCTTGGTGAGCGTGCCGTGTCAGTGGAAGGCGTGCGCGCCCTGGGGGTGAGTGCCTGTTCAGCCCCGCCGGTGCCCCGCCGCCCTGGGGGTGAGTGCCTGTTCAGCCCCGCCGGTGCCCCGCCGGTGCTGCTGCTCTCCGCCGCTGCTGCTCTCCGCCGCTGCTGCTGAGCCCTGCTGCTACCTGTGCCGCTGAGCACCGCGCTGCCGCTGCACGTGTACGGTACCGCGCCTCTGCTGAGCACCACTAGTGCTGCTGAGCACCATTGCAACTTGTGCTGCTGAGCGTGGTACCTTTTTTCGGTGAGCACCACACCACCTCTTGCCACTGAGCACCGTGCCACTGCTGCTGAGCAGTTATGCGGCTCTGCTGCTGATCACGCCACCTCTGCGGAATACTACTACTGTAGTACCTCTGCTGCTGTAGCTGATGCCACTTCTCTAAATGTGCCTGCATGTGCCCTCCACCCGCGCCTTTTTTTCAGCAACGGAGGCATTTACCACCGGCGGCACGTGTGCCACCACCCCCTTTGGCGCCAAGGCCGCGCGGCAGGTGCTGGACGCAGTGTGGCTTTGCGTCACGGGGACTGGAGCAGCAGCTGTGATACTCTTGTGCGGGGTGGCGGCCACTGCTGAGCATCCACTCTAATGCTCATGCCGCCCGCGACCATCCACATGTACGTTGAGAGGTAAGGGTTCTTGGTCGTTGAAGTTCCTTGACAGTTGAAGTGTGGAGTTGAAGTTTGCCCGCTGGGCGTCCCCTCCTGTGATGCTGAGCACCCCCTGCTGAGCATGCCATCGCTACTGAGCACTACTGCAGCTGCTGGGCAGTGTACCACCTCAGCTGCTGACCACCTTGACACCTCTGCTGCTGAGCAGTGTACCGCCTCTGCTGAGAACTGTAGTGCCAGCTGCTGAGCACAGTCACTGGTACAGTACCGCATTTGCTGCTGAGCACTACACTGCAGTCCTGGTGCTCAGCACCATCCTGCCTGGGCCCAATATGCACTACAGCCGTTCAATACTCTGTTGCCACTGCTGCCCACCGTGTTGCTGCTGAGCACCGCTGCGGCTGCCGCTACTGGGCACCGTTGCCACTGCTTGGTCACTTGTACTGCTTTGAAGTACTGCTGCTGGCCAGTGCTCATGATTTGGTTGCACCAACCCTGCTGCCACTTGTGCTGCTGAGCACTGCCACTGCTGCTGTGCACCATCACTGCTGTTGAGTGCTGCTGCCGCTGCTGAACATGTGGTTGCCATTGCTGAGCATCTGTTGCTGCTGAGCACTACTGCTGCTTCTGCTGACCACTGCCGCTGCTGCTGAGCACTACCCGGTGATGCTGAGCACAGCAAACCACCTTGCTGCTGAGCACATCACCACCTTTGCTGTGAACACACCTTGGTGCTGAGCACATCACCGTCTCTGCTGCTACGCAAAGCTCGCTGGTGCTGACCCTTTGCCGCTGCTGCTGGGTTGTGCTGCTGCTGTTGCGTGCTTTTTGTTGGTGTGGACTGTATATGCCCTGGGTGGAGCGGTTCACGCCTGACTTCCCGGCCCCGGGCTACGTCAAACCATGACCAGGTCAGGCTTCTGAGAACTGAGGAAGGCTTTTGTTGTGTGCTTTGGATTAAAATAAATACTACTGAAGTATGATGATTTTTGTTAGTGCATGCACGCAATACCTCGCTGCACAGGCAAGCTGAACCTTTGCACCCACTGAGATGCTGGGGTTGCAATGGTTGTTGCTGATTGATGATGAGGCCCTCTGAGCTGCTGAGGTTGCTGTGGTTTTTGGTGGTTGATGATGAGGTGCGACCTGCCTGCGTGCGCTGTCGCTGCACATTTCTAGGCAAGCTGGTTTGTGGGCACATGCTGCCAGCACGTTTGGTTGTTGCTGTTCAAAGCCAACCTGTGGATGCATACTGTTAAAGCAGTGTTTTCGTGCAGTCTGCCAGCCGCTGTGCCCTTGCTGTTCAGGTAGTTCTGGTGCTTGCAGTGTGTCGGGACGGTGCAAGACCATTTCACTGCTATGTGCCTGCATCCATGACCTGGGTCTTGCACGTGCACTGCCAAGCACTACTGGTGCTGTTGCTGCCACTGCTGAGCTGTGCTGCTGCTGTGAGCTCTGTTACTGCTGCTCACAATTGCTGGTTTTGCCGAGCACAGGTGTTGCTGCAGCTGAGCACTGCTGCTGCTGCTGCACTTTGCGGTGCTGCTGCACTTGGTTTTTGGTGTCGACTGCTGTTGCAGGTCAGCAAGCTGGAGGTGAGGCGGGCAGGCGGGGACACTTGCGGCATGTAGGGCGTTCGAGCCAGGCAGGTGAAGAGTCCGCCGGCCCTGCTCTTGACGCTGCCACAGCGGCAGCAGCGCATGCACTGACAGTCATGTGGCGCTGTCTGTGAACACAGGCCGCGGCTGTGACAGTTGTGCTGCGGCCTGCAACGCTTATGCCGTTTCCACGCGAACAGCTAGCAGCTTCTTAAGTTCCACAATTGTCACTCGCACAGGTAGCGGCTTGCATGTGTTGCGGCATGTGTGTGCCGCAAGTGCCGTGACACGTATGCATGCAGCACAGTCGCACATGCCATGTACATGGTGTACCATTGTACTTGTGTGTTTTTTGTTATTATTTGTTGCTGTGCGAATACCGGCCGCACCGTATGGTGCTTTATGCTGCCCCACCGTCAGCGGCAACGTGCTCCACGACGAGCATGCGGCTCACCCGCACACGCCTCCTTCCCAATCACAGGTGGTTTGCGGCCTTACTGAAAAGAGTGCTCACACATCCAGAAGAGGGAAGAGGGACCGTGCTGTGTCGGCATGACGCACACGTGCCCCGCGGGTGAGTGGCCCTGGTGCTGCTGAGTACTGTTGCTGATCCAAAGCACTGCTGCTGCCGCTGCTGCTGAGCACCACTTTGCCGCTGAACCCCAATTGTGTCGGTGAGCGCTGCTGCTGAGCACTGCTGCTGCTGAGCACTGCTGCTGCCGGCGGGCATCATGCGCCTATCACTGCAGTGCCGCTGAGAACTGCTACGAGTACAGCTGTCCATTGCTGCTGGTGCTGGTGCTGGTGCTGCTGTAGCCACTTCCGCTGCTGGCATGCCCATGCGGTCCACTGCTGAATACACGCTGCTGCCGTGCATGTGTTTGTTGGTGTCGACTGTTGCTGCAGGTGGACGTGCTGGAGGTGTTTTTCATGATTCAGCGTCGCAGCTATGGCAGGCGCCGCAATGTGGATCATCAGTCATTTATGCAAGCCATTGTTATTGTTGTGGGAACCCCCCTGGGGGCTACCAGGTGAGGGTCAATGTGTGGACGCCCTATTGCTGATGTGCATGGGTCAGTACTATAATATACTTCTGAGGTACATGGCACTACTACTGCAGTATATTTTGGTGAAAGTCAGCTGGCATTGACATAGGATGGCGCTGCTGCGACCCTGTGCGTGCCCATGCTGCCTGCAGCAGATACTTTTCATGCGGCTCAGTTCTGTGTGTTAGTGTGTGCATGTGTGTGCGCCGTAGGAAAAATATCGAAGCACAGTGCACTCGCGATTCAGTGCGGGGTAGTGTCATGCGGGGTAGTGTCACCCCCTTAGCACCCCGCACTAAGGCAAGACCCACACTGAATTAAAGAAGGCTTTAACTCAAAAGTGCACAACTTTGCGAGTGCACTGTAAGTCAGTCTGTAACACAAAGTGCGATGTACATACTATCCTTGTGGGTGAGCGGCGGCGCTGCTGCTGCGCACTGCTACCTCTGCTGCTGAGCACTATAGTACCTGCGCCGCTGAGCATTGCACCTCTGCTGCTGAGCACTGTTTCTGCTGCTGAGCACCTCTGCTACTCTGCTGCTGAACTGTATCACCACTGCTGCTGAGCACTGCGCCGCCTCAGCTGCTGAGCACTGCAGGGCAGCTGCTGCTGAGCACTGCTGCTGCTCCTGCTTTCCTGCTGCCGACCCCGGTGGTGGGCAATCATGCTGCTGCTGCTCACAGCTGACATTATAGATGGAATTTACCTCCTTGAAGAAGCCAATGCTACTGCTGGCACGCCACATGCATGCCCCCGCCCCCACCGCGCACGACTGAAAATGCAGGTAGTGCTGCAAGTCAAGTCCCAGCAACATGATTGCGGAGAGGAGAAGGCGGCAGTGGGCACATCATGGAAGGCGCAGCGTGGTGAGGGGGGAGGTGGAGCGGGTCTGGGGGCCTGCGGCCACGACCACATGCACATGTTGTGACATGGTGCACAACCACGCTTTTACGTGGTGTAGCTGAGCATGCAGCACGCTGCTGCTGAGATTGTTTGCTAGCGGGTAGGGTGTCACATGGCGCCGAGCCACAGCTACTGTAGCTAAATCGGTCCAGAGCTGATGTGTACGATGGACATCCGCGCGCCGTGACGCTTGGTAGCACATGTGCAGGGCACCAGTTTGGTGCATTGTATACAGTGAGAGACTTGTCTGCAGTTGGCACTGCCGGCCGCCCCGCAGGTAGTTGTGAGTGTAATTTGATTATACTTCTTGAAATAATTGCATGTTGCACCAGACAAGCAATATGACACAGAACATGATTTTGGCGACTGCCAGCGTGCTTCACTGCATGCATTCTGCCACCCTGTGCCTGCAACGTGTCTGCAGCGCGCGCACAAGGTCTTGACTGCCCCCCCTTGCACTCTAGGCACACCCGCACGTTGTCAAGGGTCTGCCGTTATTCCAGGCTTGTCTAGGTCTGCTGCACGACACCTTGACAATGCACACGCATCCCTACCCCCTTGCGCAAGGTAGGTGGCATTGCACCTTGTCAACCACACCCCGCTGTGCCACTTTGTGCAAGGTTGGTGGCATGGCACCTTGCACAACCCCCAGCCCCCCCCCCCCTTGTCAAGGTGGGCGTCCTGTCACCTTGCCCAACCCCCCCCTTACAGGACACCATATACATTGAGCGGGCCTACCCTTGCACAAGGTGGGTGCAAGGTACCCCCCCCCCCCCCTTGTGCAGGGGCCCTACAAGCCCCCCCCCCCGCCCACCTGTGTGTGGGAGCGAA
>JAULBY010054615.1:0-11273 GCA_032358315.1 Ophiocytium majus
TCCCTTTTTCTGGTCATGCGCACCGTGTGCAAAGGGCTTTCCGCGCCCTAAGCGGAGTTTAATAAAAGTACAAGGCATGTGGTGCATTGAGTGCGGCGCTTGCGGGTGTTGGAACCACGTCACCGCCTGCACAGATGGTACCCAGAAGAGCAACGTAATCGCCCGGCCGCTGCAAGGCAGACTGTGTTGATGGTGCACCACCAGCGCGACTTCATGGGGTGACCCATGCTCCGGAGCCGTGCACGTGTCAGACCTGAACACACTAATGGCAAAATAAACTCAAACTTGTGTGCAACACAGTATGCATAAGAGTGCATACTGCTGAGCATGTGCTGGCTAGCAACAGGAGATGTCTGTCCAGCATGTGAAAACTCAATCTAGGAGCGATGTGTGTCCTGCTTCTGGTTTACAAACAACCACGACGTGCGCGCCATGTGCACAGGGCTTTCCGCGCCCCGAGCGGGGTTCAACGGAGGTACAGCAGCAGCAGCAAGCACATCAGACAGATAACAACAGAGGTACACCCTCGGCAACAGCGGCAAAATGGCATGTTGCTGCAACACAGGACAGGCGGCACCACACGCCCCCTAACACAAAACCGCGCCCTGTGATGGGACAGTACCGAACCCACACAGAAAGGTGGACCGCACCTTGCCCCGGTGCGTACCTCCACTGCCTACTGGGATCTCCCTACCAAAAACAACGCACAGTCTAGGGGTGCGGACCGCCTCCCGGGGCCCCGCCCTGAGGCCCGGCGCCTCCGCCGCCGCTGGCTCGGTTCTGCTCCTCTGCCTCATGCAGGAGAGCGTCCAGAAGGGCCTGCACGCCGTCGCCGCGCGACAACGCCGCCATGCTTGCGGGGTTGTTGGCACTCAAGTTGAAGTTGCCCATGATTGAGTTGAAGTTGTCGGACTGCGCGCGGTGTGCAGTGGGAGAGGGGACGTGCCGAAGCGAGTAGGTACGTACATTGTCAGTGTGGCTGTTTGGGTAGCGCAAGAGCAGGTGTTGTTTAACATGGTCGTGAATTGTCAGCTGGCCAGCAGGTAGGGCACAGCCTGCGGCTGCGCCCACCCTGCTGAGCACAGTGTGCTGCTGGGGGGCACTCAGGCCGCATGACCGGACACCACCAACACTCCAACTGCCATGCCACCTACCAGGCGTGCAGTTGTGATGCGGCATGCTGATTGCGGCAGTAAACCAGCTGCCGGGGTGCTCACGCACATGACTGCAAGCCAGCCTTGCTAGCGCGCGCCTCAAAAATGGGCTGGCTGCCAGCCAAAGCGCCATGCTGTGCATGCCACGCAGTCTTTGGACAGGCGCGCAAACCAGCACGACACACGTGCACTTCTAAGTGACCAAATGTAAATACTTCTGAAGTATCAGCTTTGGGCGCGAGAACACATGATGTGCGCGAGCGAAAAATGATGATCATGTGTGCCTGCAGTAGCCATGACGCCACAACATCATGCCGCTCAGAGCTATGCACTCCGAAGTGACTCCAGCATGCTATGTGATGGGTCACGGCGTATACAGGAACGTATTTTATACGTTGTACAAAACACGGCGTATTTCTACGCCCAAAAACGCGATATACGGTGTATTTGCCGTATAATGTACATGCAGTACGGCGTATTTACACACGTTATACAGCGTTTAATGCGAAAATTATACGCTGTGACCCATCACTAGCATGCTGCTACAGCAGTTGTCCACCAACGGCGCTGCTCGACCGTGTGTGTGGCAGGTGGCTGTTCAGCAAGCCTGGGGCATGCGCGTGTGAGGGCTTGCCAGCGCCTGGGCATCACTGTAGCATCAACACTTGAGGGAGTGGCGCTGCTTGACTGTGCATACTTGTCACCGTAGCCAACATCGATACAGCCCCCGTGGCGGAGTGGAGCGGACGCGAGGGTTGTGTGGCTGCAACACCGGGTTACCTGGTACTGGGGTACAAGAAGAACATCGTCGAATATACTTCAACTATACTTGAAGCATACTTTCGAAAGTACATAGAGGGAGCAAAACACCCCCCCCCCCCCAAATACGAACGCCCGGTTTCAGCGAGGGCCAATGCTCGGCGACACAATTGAGGGTTCATACCATCTCCAATAATGTGGGTACGGTAGAGCTGCTGCTGAGCGCACAGTAGCTGCTGAGCACGCACCTGCAGCGCGTGCGTCAGGCTCGCCAGCGCCTGCTGCAGCTGCGGGCTGCGGATGGTCTCCTGCAGCTCTGCGGCAAGCGAGCCTGGCTGGCCCTCCGGCAGCAGCGGCGTCAGCTCCGCAACAACCTGCTCAGCGGCAGCAGCATCAGATTTAGCTCATACTACCAAGTACATCTATAAGTATTGTAAAGTTGAACTGTTTTCAAGTACGATATGCGTTACATTAGCCCGGCTGGCCCTCCGGCAGCAGCAGCGTCAGCTCTGCAACAACCTGCCCAGCAGAAGCGGCGGCGAGCGGCGGCTTTTGTGAGGTGCTCAGCAGCAGCCCAGCAGCACCCGCGTCAGCTCATATTTATATTGTTCGTTTTGAGGCGGCAGTGGCGGCACGCGCCACAGCAGCGCAACTTGTGGTTATTTCGTTCGTTTTCAAGTACAATATGCGTGAGATTAGCCCGGCTGGAGGGCAGCAGCGGCGTGAGCTCCGCGACAACCTGCTCAGTGCCAGCGGCGGCATGCGCCACAGCAGCGCAGCAGCACCCGCATCAGCTCGTCCACAAGTACTTCTATAGGCTATGGCGTGCATCGTTGCATACAGATACATGCGGTGGTGCTTCATGCACACTCGGAGTATACTGGTGTAAGGGGGTTGCAGTTTGGTGTGGTGCACTGCCAGGAGAGTTCATGCGGGGGGGGGGGAGGGGTGCATGCCATGGAGCAACACAAGTGGCGCGTCTCTTGATATTAGATGTACCAAAGGTAGTGGAGCGATGTCCTAGGCACATAACATCGTAATCGCTAAAACATGCTTTCCTGAGATTGGTGAGTTGGCCAGTGAAAGCGGGGTCATAGTTTGTGCCAGCGCGCATCTGACCACTGGGTCAACGGAATAATACACAGACGCCAGCTTGTCAAGTGCAACAACGTCTGGAGTGCCTGTGAGTTTGCACCTCTGAGTCGGCGACCACACCAGTGGCGGCAACCTCATAAACTTCAACTTGCAAAGTTCAACCTCATCCAACTTCAATGTTCAACTTTCAAAGTTCAACAACAGTTTGATGCGCATGTTCTGTGCGCGTACCTTTGGGTCATCGAGCATGCCTGTGGCAGCAATCACTCGTCAGACTACAACTTGCAATTTTCACCTCATCCAACTTCAACCTTCAACTTCCAAAGTTCAACAACAGTTTGAAGTTGTATGTTCTGCGCGCGCACCTCTGGGTCGTCGAGCACGCCTGTGGCAGCAATCTCGTCCGCATTGATGACCTCCGTCAGGGGCACCGCGCGCGGCCGCGGCGCCGCAATGCCCATCATGGCCCTCTGCAAGTCCTCCGCAGTGATGCGCCCTGCTGGGGGAGTGCAGGCAGTTACAGTTACAGTTACAACTGGTATGTGTTGAAGTTGCAGTTGGAGTTTCATTGAAGTGCTACTCGCAATGCCCATCATGGCCCTCTGCATGTCCTCCGCATTGATACGCCCTACGGGCAGAGGCAGTTACAGTTACAGTTACCGTAAAGCACGATGTATAACGACCCCCCGCGTTGTCGACAGGGGGGTCTGCTGTTGCTAGCACGGAGGGCGTTATACAACGCACCCGCGTTATACAGAATACCCAGATTTGTATAGAATACTCCCCCGCGTTGCGTCATTAAGGCGCCGTCAGGCTCGCGTGGGGTCGCTATACAGGGCTATATGCCGCTGCACAACGACCTCCTCGTTATGCAAGACCCCCTCGTTATACATCGTGCTTTACGGTACAATTGGCATGATAGAAGCTGCAGTTGAAGTTTAATTTGAAGTTTGTGTATGAGTCATGGAGACATGGGAGCATGTGGGCACCATTTGAAGTTCTGCTACGCCACCACAGACCACTGGGTGGGTGCGCGGGGCGAGGCGGGCCAGCTGAAAACAGGCAGTGTGTGCAAAGAGCAACATGACACCCCCCCAAGGGGCGGGCAGTTCAACACGCATCAGCACATGACGCGCATAGCCAGTGCCAATCATGAGCACGCATGAGCCGAGCGGGATGTTCTTCTGCTTGCTGACCCGGACACCTTGCCCAAACAGTGTGTACAATCAGAATCAGGAGCATGTGTGTTGGTGAGTGACCACTTCCGACAGGGGTGGAAAACATACTGTCTGGGCAGATGGCCAGGTCGGGAATCAGGCATGCCGAGCGGGAGTTTTCTGAATTTGGGCATGTAGAGCATGCCACAAGCAATCTTTGTGAGCGGCGGCAAAACATGACGGCAGAAACTGACGAGCACAAGCAAGCGCACATGGCAACTGTCTGAGCTGGGTCAAAGTGTTTCAGCCTGAGCAGACGGACCCCAATGTCAATCAGGCATCGCAATGTCTGTTGTACTACATAAGGTTTTTGTGATAGGTTATACACCAGCTGGAGGAGGCACAACTTCAAAGTTGACTTTGGTGGTGGTTTTGGATGTATTGCAGTGGTTGGCTAGCGGGCGATGGAGCTGGTGCGCACAAAGTTACGGGACGTGTTATGCCACGGTACGCATTATGCGGCGCTGTTAAGGTTTGAAGCAGCCCATAACAGTCGTAACACAGGTTGTTCGGCAACCCTAAGCATGCTGCTTTCAAACACATGCGGTACGTACAGTAGGCGCTGGCTTCGCTTTGTTCACCCCCTTGCACGGGTCCGCCCACGGTGACGGCCACAACCAGTGGGCAGACCTAGCGTTTATCGCTCCCATATTGCCTTTCATACTTTTAAGTACTTAAAAAATACTTCTAGAGTATGTGCATGGCATCCCTACTAGGCACAAACAAAAAAAACGCTCACCGGGAGCGCCAGCTGCTGCTGCTGCGTGTGCCCCAGAAGCCGCCGCTGCTGCCGGTGCTGCGGAGGGTGCCGCCGGCTGTCCCCCTGCTCCTCCCAGACACGCACGGCACACACACAGCGTGTGGCGTGAGAAAATACTCAAGTAAAAGTACATTTGAGTATTGTGTCAGCCTGTTGCATGGCCGAGTGCTGAGCAATGCAGCGGCGTGCGGAGGCGGTGCATGTACGCACTCTGTGGGCAGGGGCACGCACTTGCTGCCAAAAGCGCGCACCACATTGACTTTGATTTCATGCGCCAAGATGCGTGCTTCAGCTATGCAAGTGTTGGCTACGGTCTGGGGGCAGGGACAGCCATACTATAGCAGCAAAGCGATTTCGAAGCGTCGAATACCCAAGTCGCGGAGGCCCCACCAATGAGCGCCAAGCAACCGGACCCTGTGGCCGGACCTAGTCACAAGCAGCACTTGAAATGTGTTCAAAACCCAAGTAATACTTCTTGAAGTATGCGTGAAAGGACGTGCAACACATGCCTGGAGTACCAACAGCATGTCATGATGACAACATACGACAACTCAGGATATTCAGGAAGGCACTAAGGGACCATGTACAGCAGCTGTTGAGCAGCACAGCGAAGGTGGGGGTGGAGGGTAGGGGTTACCTGGTGCTGCTGCTGTGCCGCCCTGCTGCGAAAACCCCATTGTGTTGAGGATGCCCTGCAGCTGCTGCAAGTCCACCTGCGGTGCTCAGCGCAAGTAGCATCAATAAAAGTGCTCAGCAGATGAGCGTGTAGTTGCTGCAAGTCCACCTGCAGTGCTCAGCGCACACAGCATAGGTGACGTTGCTTGCTCAGCAGAACAGCAGGCAGCTGCTGCAATCCCACCTGCAGTGCTCAGCGCACGAGGTGTGGGTATATGTGCTCAGCAAAAGAGCATGCAGCTGCTGCAAGCCCACCTGCAGTGCTCAGCGCACGAGGTGAGGATGTGTGTGCTCAGCGGTGCCCTTGAGCACCGCCTTCATCGCAGCGCACAGCAAGGTGGCTCCAGGGCGCATTGATTTTATGATAAAACTGCAAGTTGCATACAGTACCCCTAAAGCAGTCGTCATAGTCTGAGATTGAAAATGTACGCCCTCTAAGTGGAAGGGTGCACTTCACCCTCTTGTCTGTTCAAAACAGATGCCGCGAGATTTTCTGCATCATATCAGGTCAAAAGGTTCGCGGCAGCACAACGCGCAGCTGCGCATTGGTTGCCAGTTCAATCCTACGGTAGAAATCAGGGTATAAGACCCCCCCGGTTGAGCGGACGCGGGGCGTCTGGCAGCAAGACCCGGGGTAACCTCTATATAAATGTGTATAGAATAGGAAAATGTGGTATAAGCGCACCATCGCGAAAAAGAACCCCCCAGAGTGAGCGACGGCCGGCGCTCGGCGACACAACTGTGGGGTCTTATACCCCGATATCTACGGTAGCCTACGCGCAGCTGCTGAGCACGTTGCTCACCTGCTGTGCCTGCGCCGGCGCGGCCGCCGCTCTCGCCGCTGCCCCCCCTGCCGCCACAGGTGGCGCATCTGCCGCTATGCCCTGCGTCTGTCCACGCGGCCTCCCCTCACGCGCCCTGCTGCCGCGCCGCACACACACGCGCACAAACACAGCAGGCACCGTCAGCAGCGCAGCTAGCAGGCACAGCAGGCACTGTCGGCAGCACTGCTAGCAGGTGGGCTGTTCCGCCACACACACACAGTAGACTTTTAGGCTCCTTTCACAGGGGCGTTGTCGGCAGTGCAGTCAGCAAAAGGCTGCACTGCCGTGCACAGACACACCACAGGTACCGTCCGCAGCGCAGCTAGCAGGCAGGCTATGCCGCCGCACACACCCAGAGCAGCCTTTTTAGGTTCCTTTCGCAGCAGGGGCACTGTCCGCAGTGCTGCTACCAAGCTGTGCCGCCACGCTGTCCGCACGGCTTCCCATCACGCGCCCGTGCCGCCGCACTGCACACACACATGCTCAGGTGCAGGATTTACATTGTTTTTTATGGAGAATATGCTAATACTACTGTAGTATAATTTTAGTAACTAGTTTTATTTCTTGAGTTTTTCTTGGAGGTTGGCTTTCCCCTTTCAATTTTTTTGATGTTATTTCGCCTTACAATGCACTCATGATTTAGTACGGGGTAGCGTCGGCCCCCTTGCAGCCCGCACTAAAGCGAGACCCGCACTACCGCACCGGCTGCGACCATGCAATTATGGCATACAATGGGCCCAGGGCAAACCCAGCACACCGCAGGAGCACCAACGACACGGGAATATATGCTTGTGCACTTGTTGTCAGTCCCCATCACAGAGACTGGGACACGCACAGGTGCCAGAAGCCGCACCAAACAACAGCGAGCCAAGAATGAAGCACGAAGTATGCGGCCTCTGTTATATATCTAAGCACATGTTGAAATGGGAGCTGTCTCAACTAATCAAAATGGAAGCTGCCTCATATTTTTGCCGTTGCAGACATAGTCACCAGAAATGCATGTGGAGACTTTGTGGAAGCCGGAAAAGGCGAGCCCAGGATGGAGCATGCATTTGACAGTAGCGGATGCTGTGGCACTTCATGACCCGTACTTCATTCAGAGTGGGTGCAGCCAGTGGCAGATGCTATGTGCGCTTGAGATAAGTATCCCACAAGTGGCGGGCTCGCCACATGCTTGCCTGCAGCTCACCAAACCTCACTAGGGGACAGCAAAATAGTTGCACGTAGCTGGACATGAGTGGCATAATCATGGATGCCATGTACACGCACGCTTCAAAGTACATCTATCGTGTACGCTTGTGTGTGGATGTACCCACAGCACTACATACACGATACCTGTGTACTTGCATTGGTGTAACTGGTCATCGCATCAGAGACAGTAGCCATGCGGCTGACCTGAGGTTTTGCATGAATGCATCGTGGCCCGCCCTGGCCTCCGACCCAGCTGCTGCGCCCCCAGACAGGCAGCGTGTCACGGCTGTCACCACCTCCGCATCCTGCGAACGTCCGGAGAAGAAACACAAACCAGAAAAAGAGACATGCAAAAGAAAATGACATTCAAAGGAAAATATGACTTGTTTCAAGAAAATATGGGTGGTCGTCAGCAGTGCTTTGGCCGCACGCGCACACGCACACAGGCGGGGTGCCGCCACCACAAACAGCGCAGCAGTGGCACCCGCGCCGCTTTCAACCCGTCTACCTGCCGGCTGCTGGAGACAGCAGACCGCATCACGTGCACCACCTGCCAGCGCCCTCGCTTCACACACCAAGTTGAAGTTTTCTGTGGGAAGTTGGGCGCTCACCTTGTCCGCGTCCTGGCCCTGCATCCAGTAGAAGAACCTCCGGTCGGAGTTGTGCATCTGCAGGAGGTACACGCGGTCGTCGGGGCGCCCCGTGTTCACGCGCGCGAACGCCATCTCCCCCGGCACAATGATAAAGTCATCCGCCACCTGCGCTGAGCAAAGTCACCAAAGAATTTGTGCTCAGCAGGAACATGCGCAGCGCAGGAGCACAGGCGGCGTGGTGCCCGCAGGGACGCGCTGCTGCTGCTGCTGCTGTCGCAGCAGTGCTGTGTTGCTGGTAGGCGTGTCGTGTTGTGCTGAGCGTACATGCTCTGTGTTTGAATGATAAAGTCATCGGCCACCTGCGCTGAGCATCGTCACACAGGGTTTGTGCTCAGCAGAAGGGCGCGCAGCGCAGGAGCGGCGCACAGGCGGCGTGGTGCCCGCAGGGGTGCGCTGCTGCTGCTGCTGCTGTTGCTGCAGTGCTGTGTTGTTGGTAGGCGCATCGTGTGCGCTGTGTTGAGCATACATGCGCTGTGTTTGGCATTGTGAGTGGATGTCGCATGAACTGCTGAGCAACGGGGAGGTGCCATGCAGCAAAGTTGAGCTGCCGTGCAGGAGCGCGCGGTGCCGCTTCTTGCGGCATACCGCCATGCTTTGCTTTGGATTGGAGTTGCTGATTCGTGCGCAATGGCCATTGCACACGTGTCACACGTCACATACACACGCAAGCCAACTTGGCATCTTCCGACCGAACAGCACAGGGCGGTTCAAAGTTGCTGCAACTGTTGAATGCTGCTTAATGCACAGCAGCACTGGTGTTATGAACGGGTGTCATGTGCGACAGCACTCACGGCTTTGGTGACCCTGTCCTGCCACTGGAACCTGGTCAGCTGCTCCGTGACTCCTTTCACTATGCTGATCTGCAGCAGAGGCCAAAAAATGCACGAGGATCCGGAGCAGCACGACGGAGCAGAAACGGCAGCACAGGCACACACCTTTGAATATGTCGATTGCCAACCGTCACCGCAGCACCAGCAGCAGGGCAAATCCAAAAAATGGTACCAGCAGCGGTTAGATCATGCGAAGTGCTGGCTGTTACCGCGCAGTCAGTTGTTGCGCACCTGCCCCTTCCTCTTGTCGGGTGCGACAGTGAACTTGCCAGGGGTGGTTTCCTTGGCTTCCAGCTTGCCAGCGCGGAAGCTCACCACAGTGGTCTGCCCCGCCATACCGCCCAGCCCAGGGAACGCCGCCATGGCTGCTGGCTGATGCAAACTGCCTGTGGCTTCGATCGAGAGCTGCAGCTGTGCGCATCGATCGAGTCGCACACTTTGCTCAGCAGCGTGTGCACGCGCGTGCACGCGCGTCTCACAGCGCGCGCAGAAGCCAAGCCGACGTTGAACAGAGCGTGGCAGGGCTGGCAGCTGTTGTGGCGCTCCCGCCATCGCAGCGAGCGATCGATGGGATGCGCGCCCAGCAGGGCAGAGCGCCCGGGCCAGCAGCAGGGCGCTGGCGGGGGCAGGCACCCCGTCGCTGTTGTCTCCCAGCAGCAGGCACAAAGTTCAGCGCCGCAGGATGGGGGGTGGTCGCCGGAGTTCGAGCCTGCCCAGGCACCGGTGGCCTCGCGGAGGCACACCCTGGCATTCACCCCCAGCGTGAGGGAGGAGCGTTCCCCTGCGAGAGCTGGTGAGTGGGCAGCGAGGCCGCGTGTTTACCCTGTGTGCCACAGTTGGGGGCCCTGGGGGCGGCGGCAGCCATGCGCACACACCTTCACAACACGCACCTCACCACCTCTTCCGTGCCGCCGCCCGCCGCCCTGCGCTCGCCCGCAGATGCCCACCGCAAGGTCATGAGCTCTATGGAGGCGCTGGAGCCAGGCCCGGACAACGTGCCCCCACCTCTGCTGTCGTCGTCCCTGGTGGCAGGGCAGAGCAGCATAGATTCAGCCATGGAGGCGGGGCCGGGGGTGGAGGGGGGGGGAGGGGGGAGTCACCGGAGGCATTGGAGGGCCGCGGCAGCAGGCGCCCCAGCGACACCCTGCAGTGCCTGGCGGCTTGCCTGCCCAAGAGGCTTGTGGAGCATGCCATGCGGAACCTGGACCCCTTAGGGCTGGCGTCGGCACCCCGCCGCGCTCGCTCCCACTGCACTTCGTTCGACTGCGCGCTGCTCTTTGTAGACATCAGCGGCTTCACCAGTAGCATGGAGAGGTTCGCCACCTACGGCAGCAGGGGCACGGAGCGCTTCTGGAGGGCCATCAGCAACTACTTTGGCAAGCTGCTCAGCCTCATCTACCAGCGTGGTGGGGACGTCGAGTGCTTTGCTGGCGACGCCATGATGGTGTCATTTGGCGCGGATGCAGTGGCCTCCCACCCCATTGGCTCGCAGCTGCTGGCCAGGCACATTGCGGCCCACGGCGGCACGCAGTCGGACGCGGAGGCCAAGCTGTCCCTCGCCACCCAGGTGGCGGTGGACGCAGCAGCCGCCATGCTGGTCGCGCTGTCCCCCTGGGAGCGCGTCGAAAAGGATTTCGTGGGGCCGGGCCAGGACATGACCCTGCAGCTCACCCTGCACGGGTCGGTTGGCGCGGGGGGGCTCAACGCGCTGGAGCTAATCCACGCGGACACCGGCGAGGTGCCCGGCAAGCGCTGGCACTACGTGTGCGGCCCCGTCATTGGCCAGCTCGCGCGCGCGCACGCGCTCAGCGCCGCCAACGACTGCGTGCTCAGCAAGCAGGCGGCGCGCGCGGCGGGCGCGGAGGCGTGGGGCGAGGCGCTCGGCGGCGGGCGCTACCGCATGCGCAAGGGCGGCTACCTCCCCGCGCCGCTCCTCACCGAGGAGCCGGACGAGCCCGAGCCCGCGCCCACCACCATCACCGCCGCGCGCAGCACCTCGCCCGCCGCCGCGCCCCCCACCTCGCAGAGCCCCTTTGCGGAGGCCGCCGCGGCCGCCGCGCTCAACGGTGCGAGCGTCGAAACCGCGCTTGCGGCCGTGGGCAGCGGCGGCGGCGG
>JAULBY010054626.1:0-11268 GCA_032358315.1 Ophiocytium majus
TGTAGGCAGCGCGTGCACACTGCAGTGTTGGCGTGCCCTGCTCAGCAGGGCGTGCGCGCAGGACCCGGTCAGTTGTGTTGCAATTGCAGCAGCGCCGCCACCCCTTGTTGAGAGGGAGGGGATTTCAGACGTATATCTTGCGGCCGGCCTTGTGTGGGACTCGGTACGCCCGCTGGCACTGGGGATGCCTTCAGCACGCTGCACTGCAGCTGCAGCTGCCTCCCCCCCCGCCCCCTTCCACACAGCCCCTGTGTGTCTGCTCCGTGTGTCTGCTCCCGGGGCATTGCCAATTTATTTTCCGGTTCGGCCACTGGACGGTGGTACGGCGCTGATGTACGCAAGCTGCGCCGTAGGCAGTGGGTCTGGGGCACATGAGCACATCATGCATCAGCCGAGGCACTGTAGTGGCCACAGTCGCTGTGGTGAGTTGATGTTGGCCGCCAAGCAGCATCAATCAAGACCATCGACCACTGGAACTTGCCGCGCGGCAAATTTACGCGCATTGCACCAACAACCAGTGAGCGTGGTGAGCAGCACCGTGATCCCAGTCATTACCCGCACGCGTGAGCCGGCCTGGCAACTGGTCGGCTACTTCACAGCTCAGCAGCAGGAAGGCGGGCCGCACACCCAGGTGACACCGGTGAGGCGCCGCGCCCCAGGATTCTGGCGCCGACAAGCGTGGCGTGCGCGCCGGGTGATTTCGCATTCGATCAACTAGAGGTGGGTTGGTAGCTCACCTGCGCACCGCAGATGCGCACTGCAGCGCGCTGGGCCTTGCTCCGGGGGCGCCATGCTTAACGCCGCCACTCGAGGTGCAGTTCGCGCGGCACAGTGAGTGGGACGCGCGCCGCTTTGTGCAACGATCATCACCAGTGCGTTTTAGTGCGACCGCAGGCCCTTGGCCGGCTTAATGCACGATGCCTCAACACTACTAGTAGGCCGGCCTTCGGGTCGTGCATCAAGCGCAGCAGGAAGCGTTGGCGGTCCACCGCAAAAAGCGCGCAACTCGCGGCAGCCTGAGGCACTGGCAGCCCAACAGCTTGACGCCAGATCATTTCTGGTTCAAGACTTGGACTTTGACACACACAGCAGTCAAACCATCGGACCGTGTGTGGACGTACGCACTGAACCAATGAATTTGCAGAGCCTGGCGCGCCTGGAGGTGAAGTAGACAGAGCAGTGCAGCAGCAGCTCACATAGTTATCATCCGCCCAAGGTGACGGCCCCGGTGGGGAAACCTAGAGGTTATCGCTCCTAGTAGATTGAGTTTTCATATTTTCCGGTAGGCCTGTCGAAGCTACAGCTGTAGCTAGCTCGGACTCAGAGTAGTACTGTAACAGTTACTAAGTAGTACTGTCAGTACAGTAACTGTACTTCGTACGTCAGAAGTAGTAGAAAACTAGGAGACGCCCGGCCCGGCGGCGCGCAAGGTGGCAGCAGCACTGGCACTGGCGCGCGTGTCAGTGAGGTACTGTGGTCATGTCGTCACTCAGTCACTGTGGCCGCCAGCCATGAAGGAGCCTGAGGCTGTAGGCTACTAGCTGGCGCACTTCCATCATCATCATCATGATGATGGCTCGGCTAATCACATAATGAGTTCGCGACATGCTAGTACTTCAGTATGATGGTAACTTAGCTGTGACTGGTCGGACTCGCTCGTTTCGAACCATGATGACTAAATTAAATCCCTGTCTGTTTTTCACATCATGATGCAGCAGCAGACAACGTTGCCGCTACCTGGCTTCTTCACCACCACCATGTGCCCATCAGAGACTGCCAGCAGTGCACCAGGCAACCCACCCCTGTTCCTGCAGGATGCAGCCGCCATGGTGGCCCTCATGGACGACGCCGTGTTTGCCACCTGGTACGACGGCAAGGGGCACAGCGATGGGGAGTACACGTTCAACCAGATGTGGCAGGAGGTGGGTGTGCTGGTGACTGTCACAGAGCATGGTGCGCAGCCGGCACGCTACATGCACGTCTGTGTGCTTCATAAAATCACCCCATGCCGCTCTAGCAGCGGTGCCATGATACTACTTTCGAAGTACCAGTACCAGCCGGGTGCTGAGCAGTCACGGCGTCACAGTGCACGCGAGTTGTGATGTGACGGTGCGGGCGGCTGCGGGCGGCCCTAGTAGGTCACCGCGCACAACCAGCGTCCGACGGCTTCCCCTGCGATTGTCCTGTAGGCCTGAGGTTTGCAACTGTCTTGCGCCTGCCGCCACTGCGGCATGCCCGCGCCGCGGCCATGATGACTTGGAGTGACACTTTGCTGTGCTAGCTGCACATGGGGTAACACTGGTGCTGTTGCTGACCGTGTGACAATGCTTGGTGGCCATGTCTGGCCGACTGCTGCTGGTGGGCGGGGACCGTCGTGACCGACCATCACCGTGGTCTGGCGCTTGCGCAGGCTGGCGCCATTGCATACCGGCTGAGGTATGAGTGGAATGTTCAGAAGGGGGAGAGGGTAATCCTGATTTACTCGCCTGGGCTTCACTTCTTCTCAGGTGGGACTGTCACACCTACTGCTGCTTTTATTTATGCTGCGGCGGCCGCAGTGCTGCCCACAGTTACTGTACCGGTGTGCCGCTCGATGGTTCGTTTAATATACTACGTAGTACTTCGAAGTGCACACACGTATACCTTTTGAAGTACCAAATTGAATGATATATATTAAAACACAAACGAATGCCTGCATGTGGTGCAGCTGGCGCTGTAACAGTTGTTGCGTGTTGTTGGCACAGTGTGCAGCAGCAATCTCTTTTCATCTCCCATGTAGTTCTGCGTGACATTGTGGCCACTGCTCTGCTTAGGCCTAGGCAGCTGCATATGTGGTCACATAACGGTTACCTGTGTTACTAAGTTTAACTTCGAGTTGAAGGCTGCTTCGCGGCCAAGGCTGTTCGGTGTCTACGTAGCCCCCCACCAGTGCCAGCAGTAACTGTTGTAAGCTGCTTTTTCCTCAATGATTGTGTTAGATGGCACTGCATGACAACATGTCCGGGCCATGAATGCACTGCATGCGGCACTATATCCGGAGGCCTACTACATGCCAGCTGGCTTATCATACTACAGTGACTCACAGTGGTGGTGGTATGTCATATCATGGTTCAAGTATGCAATTGTTTTTAGAATTGGTGCACACTGAGTCAGCACACGGACTTCTAAGGCACACATAGTTAATAAAATTATAATACCTGCACTGCCCAAATGGTGCCATGCGGCGTCTGCAGCAACACCAACGGCACCAACAAGCCACCACCTATTTGTGCCCACTTCAACAAGCTGCACGTCTGAAAACGATGCTGCAATTTCTCGTTAAGCCCCTTGCGCCTCCATTCCGCCCCCCCTGCGCACACATGGGCTCGAACAACAATCACAGCCTTTTTCGGATGCCTGCGCGCGGGTGTGATTGCGGCGCTGGTGTACCCGCCGGACCCCTGCAACCTGGCGGCCTCCCTGGCGAAGTTTACCAAGGTGGTGGCCAACTGCACGGCGGTGCTGTGCCTCATGGACTCGCAGGTGGCCATGCTGCGTCGTGCGTCACGATTTAACCCACTGAGCAGGACACGCGGGTACGTTTAAATTTAATCAGTTTTTCGCGCCCCGGGCCCCCCGAATTTTTAAAAGAAGTTCCGGGCCCCCTGTTTTACCGTTTTCATTTCATGCTCAATGGAAGACCTGCTTCATAAAATGCACTGCATGTGTGCTCCCATTGTGGTAGTAGTGACAGTTGTCACTTTATGGTGTGTTAACGAAGTTCATCGTGTCCCATTTGTTCACAACTTGAAGGTCATGCCGCAGCGTGCATTACATTTTGTGTTCATTCCATCATCGTGGCGGCTTGAGTAAATTTCCTGTGCCATGGTGCACCTGACCACTCACTGCACGTTATGGCATCACCATGGTAGCACGGTTTCGGTAAGCATTAGATTGGAAGTGTGCACATGTACTTCGAAGTGTACATATCATTGGTACACCACTAGTAGTGGTATGTGCACGTACGTACGGTACCGTACATACACCATCAACATATGTCAGAGTGACTACTGAGCGCATGCCAGATGACATTGCACTGTACGGTATTAGTGGAGGTCACACTGCCGCTGCTGCTCATTGTTTTTATTGACAGGTAAGACAAAAGAAAACTACTACAGTAGTACTAGTATTACCTCAAGCTGAGAGCGCACCCAATCAGGGCCAAAAAAACGCTTCAAGTTGGCACTTCGTGATGCCAGATATTGAATGAGTGTGACACCTGGACATTTTAAAAATTTTCGACCACCAGAGAATTCGGGTGTGTGTGTGCTGTGCAGGATGTGCCAGTTGTGTACTACTAGTAGCGGCGTACCCACCTTGCTGATAACGATGATATCTGTGCCGATGCCGTGCGCGTTTGGCAGGCTGTGGCCATCAGACCTGCCCTTCCAGCAGTCCGACGACGCAGGCACCACGAAGTGCACGGCCCGCAGCTTTGATGAGACCACCACCACAGAGACCGACGTGGCCTTTTTGCAGGTGAGTACTACTAGTAGTACAGAGCCAGTGATGTTTCACTGTTGCATCAACTGTGGCAAGTGACAACATACTCTTGGTTCCATGACACCACCGTGACCAGGGGTACTTGGTGTTTCAGTGTTGACATGGCCAAGTTGTCGCTGGTTCATTGCTTTGCAAACTGGTTGCTGATTTATTTTCTCGAATATTTGCTCGAATATTTGCATGTGTGTGCCGGCGAGCGCTAGGGGGGTGGGTTGTTTGGACACCACAATGACTTCTATGTAGAGAGAACACTCCGGACATTCCACGGCAGGGCGTGGCGTTGCCGCAGACACCTTATGCACGAGCCAGTGGTCAAATTTTGCCTCCAAGTGCTGCACCTGTTCATGCGGTTGTGAAATTTTCGCAGAATTTGCCTGGCTGACTTGCGACAACAGAAGTCGCACACTGTGCGCATGGCATGCATCTGTGCTTGCTCGGCACCTCGCCGCCACCACTGTGGCCTCTCAGGTGCTTGCAAAGGTGGCCTGCACTGCATCACACATGTACACACCCTCTTTTGAGGTATGCTTAATTGTACTTCGGCCTGGCAGCCATATTCATGATGCCTGGAGTGCAATCAATTGCCTGTGCGAAACCGTTTTTCTCACATAGATGCATGCGGTCTTCGAGCTAGTGGTACTGTCATAATGCTAACTGGCCCACCATGCGCGCACAGGCAGGCGCGATCCTGCGACACAATACCTATTGAGCTACCTCATTTTGCCACGTACCATCAACCGCCTCTCAACTGACCGCTGCTTAGAAGTGAAAAGCTTGCGACCCTGGCAGTGGCGTCTGGCTTGGCGGGGGCCTTGGTTGCCTTCATTGCAGCCAGCCAGGGCGTGCGCCGCAGTGCGCACACACAACACTGCAATTACATCTGTGCGCTTCCCATCATACTTCTTAAGCACTGATGATGTCGCGTCTCGGAGTCCTGACGCCACATGGCACATCTGTGAAGTAATGCGTAGCATTGCGCGTTGTGCGCACCAGCCTGAGGGGCTGTGGCACCGGCAGCCCTGTGCCCTTTGCCCCTCCCGCGGTGCCTGTGTTGGGTTCAACCTCTCGTACTGCGACGTAACGCTGATCCCACGTGTGCCCATGCCTTTTGCTGAGCAGTACACGAGCGGATCCACGGGAGACCCAAAGGGCGTCATGGTCACGTACGCAGCACTGCGCGCCAACATTGCGCTTATCCACAATGGGTTTAAGCAGGCTTTTGAGGAGGATGGGGGGTGGCCCACGGAGCGGCTGACCGGGTTTTCGTGGCTGCCCCAGTACCACGTGAGGCCCACTTTCACATTGTTATGATGTGTATGTTGATCTACTTACAAGTGCGTCCAAGAATGATACCTGCAGCGTATGTCTGTCACCGGCACCCGGGTAGCACGCGAGTTGCCTCCGGTAGCGAAGGCTATGCCTATGACGCACACATTTATCGTGGCTGACAGTGCCCGGACATCACGTGAGCTCCATTATGATGATTCAAGTTGCTGCTGAAGTGCTGAAACATGTTGATGGCACGTGTACTATGCTAGTTGCTCAGGCATTACGTGAGTTCCTTTCATAATGGGATTTTATCTATGACGTGAGAACCTGGTGTCAACAATCATAAAATCGAAAGGTATTACCTTTCAATATTTTTCAATCTGCCTTGTTAAAGGCGGGTGGCGCATCCAGCTCCGGTGTGGCTCTCCCACAGCGGCCCTGGCACAACGCGGCGCCTGATGGCACTGCACACATGTATACACTTGTGCGCTAGCACACAAATGTTCCTGGCACTATCCAGAGTGGTCCCAGGCCCCACCTTGCGAAGCGCGCGCAACTGCACACGAAAACGCACCCAACCCTCCCCAGAGTCCCCCCACGCTGCTGCTTCCATGACCATCTCGCCATCTGCCCCCCCCTCCCCCCGCCATATCATATGGCCCATATGTTCTGTGGTGGTTGGCTCACTTAGACACTGTCACAACGGTTCGGGAGCATTACCCGGTGTCGACAGCCAAGTGGCACAGCGCTCTTTGTCCAAGCATAACAGTACCGTAGCGATCTCGTCACCATATGGAGCCGCTGCCATGGATGCGTGTCACAAGAAAAGCGGACAGGGAGCATAGAAGTTGGCCACCCTTCCAAGCACAATACACCTGCATGGCTGTTGTTTTCTAACCCCCGCTCCTCTCCTCCGTGCACGAACAGGACCTGGGCCTCATCTACGCGACGATCGCGCCCTTCCTCGGCGGGTGGCGCATGCACTGCATGTCGCCCATCGCCTTCCTACAGTCTCCCCTGCTGTGGCTCCAGCTCATCGCGCGCCACCGCTGCCACTGGAGCGTGGCGCCTGATTTTGCCTACCGCCTCGCCGCGCGACACATGCGCGCCGCGCGCGCCGCGGGAACGGCGCCCGCGCCCGGGGAACTGGACCTTTCCTGCGTGCACAATCTGCAGAACGGCACCGAGCCCGTGCGGCCGGACACGCGGCGCGCGTTCGAGGCCGAGTTCGCCCCGTACAGCCTGCGCGAGAGGTGGTTCCAGGCGGGCTACGGGCTTGCGGAAAATGTTGGTGAGCTGCCAAATAGCGCCAGAATATTCTGTGTCTGTGTCTGGTGGAACGCGCTGTGCTGCTGCGCGCGTGGCGTGCGCGCGGCGGGGGGAGAGGGGCGGGGAGGCTGGCACGCTCGGACAGGGGTGTGTATGGGTGTGACGGTGGGTGACACTGTGCACGGCCAGCGGACTGGGGGCGGGTGCGGCGGCGGCGGATGCGGAGGCGTCACACGTGGGTGCGTTTCTGCGCAGACTGCCACCTGGGCAGCGTCTCGTTGGTGGTATGCCTTCTGGAGGCATGCAATGCGTGCTGCAGACACTGCTACAGCAGGCGTGGAGTGGCAACATGCCGCGCTTCTGACACCCTCCCCTCCCCCCCCTCCCCCCCCCCCCCCCCCCCCCTGTTGTGTCTCCCTCCCTCGCGCCGCCGCCGTGGGGCAGTGGGTGTGTGCTGGGTGCACGAATTCCGCCCCTGCCCCTCCAACCCCAAGCTGGTGTCCGTGGGGTGCGAGCGCACGTTCGACTCGTCGCTCGTCGTGGTCATTGCCGACCCGCAGGGGCGCACTCACCTCACGGCCGACGGCGCCATCGGGGAGCTGTGGATAGGCGGGCCGTCCCTTGCGGCAGGGTACTGGGGGCAGACAAAGCTGAGCGCGGCCACTTTTGGCGCTGAGCTCGCGCACAAGTCGGCACGCGGCAGGGTGCCGCTGGGTCCGTACCTGCGCACTGGAGACCTGGCGTTTATGGAGGGGGGACACCTGTACATCTGCGGACGCATCAAGGACGTGATCATCGCTGGCGGCAGGAACATCTACCCGCAGGTGGGCGGGGCATGATTGTTGGCGTGACATGTAACTGCTCGCTCGACGGTGTGTGTCTCCAAGGGCACGTGCGCTGTTGAGTGGCACTGCGCCAAGGTCTCATGTGCCACCTGCACACGTGCCATTGAGCGCAGAGGTGTGCGCACCCGTGCACTGCACTGCCGGCAAGTAGATGTGCCTTGCTGAACCTGCCACACATGCTCAGCAGCAGCTGCCCTAAGGCAGGGCAGTCTACGTGAATGTTGTCTTCACGCAAGTGGGACGGATCTGAGGCAAAACCAGTGTGTGCATTCACATGGGAAGGCAGCTGTGTGCATATTATGTCACAATAATTTATGTGTGGGTTTGACTGCTATAGCATACCTGTTGTAGCAGTTTGTTGAGGTGCGTGGTGCTGCTGCAGCTTGTATTCCAAATACTTCAGAAGTAGTAACTGGTGGCGGAGGTGTAGCAGCACTTACAATTCCCGAGCCAGCACCGCCTAGACTATCTATTGACACACTTTGAAGTATAAGAGTTGCGCGCCGCAGTGCCAATGCACGCGCGTAGGGTAACTGGTCTTACGTGCCTCAGTGTCATGCTGGCTGTGCAGAGGCTTGCACACATCAAAATCGTGAATTGTCTGGTGCGTGCCGAGAAAGCCGGTGCAGTCGCCGGTCTAGCACGCACACTCAGGGAGACGTATGCTAAAGTACCCTAGCCTGCCGGCGCCTCAGGCTCACCTGCTAGCGGCAGTGCTTTGTCTTGATTGTAGAAGGTTATGAGTGCGTATAAAGATACTTCGTACTTTAGGTAGTACAAGTACATATGTGCTGCCAGGCATGTGCTTTGTTCATGCTGGTGAGTGTGGCTTGGGGCCATTGCACGCACACCAGTGCAGATAAACTACAGTCCACCTGCCTGTATAAGCACACACCCACACACCACATGCGAGCAGCTCCGCACTGCCTGCTACGCACCCCACCGCATACGCACATGCCCTTACCTCTCACCCTCTGCCGCCATGTTAGCCCTCGCAACTGCACACCAAACCACTGAACTGATGTTCTCACAAGCCACTGTGCTGCGTGTGCAGAGCAGCAAGTGCAAGCAGCACACTGTGGCACACGCATTGACTGCTCAACAGCAGCTATAGCATACTTCGAGGTACATGCGCTATCATGTGCCCCCCCCATAGTTTTGTGTTGTCAGCCATGACAATTCGGAGTAACCGCAACTGTTTGAGTGGCTGCCAAAGTAACGTGCCCCTCCCATTTGAGAATTCAAATACTCCTACTCGAAGTGCTACTGTGGCACTGGTCAGACTTTATACTTCTGAAATGCTTCTTTTGCAGTATATGTTAACGCCTGTGTGCCACACCACCTTGTCACACCTGCTCCTCCCAGGACGCGGAGGCCGCGGCAGCAGACGCGCGCCCGCACGAGGTGCGTCCCGGCTGCGTGGCGGCCTTTTCCGCTGACGAATCCGCTCGCGACGGCTCCCTCATTGTGGTATTCGAGCTGCGGACGGGCGCAGAGGCACACGCAACGGGCACCGTGTGCGACGTGCGCGCAACCGTGGCAGCGGCCGTCGGGCTGGCCCCGTGCCGGGTCGTCGCCATCAGAGAGAAGACGATACCCAAGACCACCAGCGGGAAAATCAGGCGGCGCGCCACGCGCGAGGCGCTGTTCGCGGGGGAGCTGGCGGTGGTCGCGGATGTGAATTTCGATGAGGCCGGTGGCGGCGCAGCGGGCACGGGCGTGTGTGAACAGCCGCAGGTTGGTGGCGCGCCGGCGGCAGCGGCGGATGCGGTAGCTGGTGACAATCAGCTTCCTGTTGTACAGGCGATCACGTGGGCAGGTGCACGTTTGCAACGCCGCGCGCAGGTGGCCCGTGCGCTCGCCGCCGCGCTGCACCGGGTGCGGGCGCCCGCCAGCGGCAACACCCCCACAGAGGCTGCTGAGTCAGACGCTGGCAGCGACGGTTTATGGCAGCTGGAGGCGGCGGAAGGGGGCGGTATGCACGCCTCGGCGAGCCTGGCTGATGCTGGGCTGACGTCTGTCGAGGCGGTGCAGCTGCAGAGCCTGGTCAGCGCATCGGTCGGCCTGCCAGACGTGGATATGCAGCTGCTGCTCTCCGGGGAGTCTGTGGCCGAGGTCGCCTCGCAGCTGGAGCTGCAGCGCTTCCCGCCATCACCCCCTCCCTCCCCGCCCCCGCAGCTTACGCGGGCTGCAGGTGCACTGGTGTCGCCCGATGCTGAGCTGGAGGCCACCGTACCACTGTCAGAGTGCGCGCCGGTCACCGCAGGAGCTGCACCTGCGGCAGGAGGCTTTTTTCGAGGCGCTGCCAGCGCTCGATCGAGCCAGGTGCGGTGGAGCACGTACAGCGTGGCATCGCAGGCCGCGGGTTTCAAGGACTTGGAGGGGGGGACTGCGGCGGAACCATGCGTGGAGCAGAGCCGGCGCGCTTTCGTGCACAAGCTCGCGGGCCCGCTGCCATGCAAGGAGAAGCGGCTGCCGCTGCCGGCGGTGCTGGCGGTGCAGCTGGCGGGGCTGCTGGCCGCCCCCGCCGCATTCTTCCTGGCGCTCGTGCCCGTGCGCCTGCTGCTGCCGCTCGTATACAACTCAGCGGGCGCGGCAGCTGCCTTCGCGCTGGCACCCGTCTACTGGGCGGCAGCCCTGACAGTGCTTGTGCTCCAGGTGGCCGTGCTGCGAGCGGCGCTTTTCTGGCGCCGCCCGCTGCGACCCGGCGTCTTCCCCATATACGGCCCCACGCACCTGCGCTGCTGGCTGCTGGACACGCTGCTGCTGGTCATCGAGACGGTGCTGCGGCGGTACTCCACGCCCGCGGTGCGCACGCTCGTGCTGCGCGTGCTGGGCGCGAGCGTGGGGCGCGGCGTCAAGACGGCAACGCGCCTGTCGGCGTCGTGCGCGCTGCTGCGCCTAGGCGACGACGCCGCGTGCGACGGCCGCACGTGGTGCCACATGTTTGTGGACCAAATGCTGGTGCTGGCGCCGGTGGAGGTGGGCGCCGGCGCGCTGCTGCGGACCCACAGCGTGGTGGAGCCGGGAGTTGTCATCGGCGCTGGCGCAACCCTGGCGCTGTATGGCGTGCTTTCCATGGGCGCGGCGGCGCCCGCACACTCGCTGTGCCAAGGCAACCCTGCCATTGCTGTCACCAAGGGTGCTGCTGACAGCAGACTGGCGCCGGCATCCGGGCCTGGCGACAAGGACTGCACAGCAGCTGCTGCAGCGACCGAAAGCGGCGGTGTCAACAGCGGAGGCGGCACTAGCGCGCAGCAATCAGTACCACGCGTTGTGTGGCCGGTGGTGGAGGCTTTCATAGTCTTCCCGTACGCACTGGCGGTGCCGCTGGGCGCCCTTC
>JAULBY010054637.1:0-11267 GCA_032358315.1 Ophiocytium majus
TGGGAAATGTCTAAGAAGTTATCAACATAAGGAGAATGAAATGAAAGCAAGATTAAAAGGAAGAAATAACAGGGAAAAGTTTGACGACTTAGTGCATAAGGTAATGGTAAAAAGTTACGAAGAATACCTAATAAAGTCAGAAGATACTACCACTAGTGATATCCGAGAAGATGCTTTTCTTAGTGGATTTTACAAAGGGATGGATTTAATGAGTACATTAGTAACTGAAATGGACAACTTTAGGGAGGAAAAGAAATGATTAACAACAAATCGTATCAGATAGTAGCAGTAGATATATTGGGCAATGTCGAGGTGGTATGTAATTGCCTTACCTATGACATAGCCGAGGACTTATTGTTTAAGTTAAACGAGGGCGATGATAAGCATAGCCCATGCACATACACTATAGAGGAGGTAGATTGTGAATGATATAAATGATTTTCTATTAGCGTGGGCTTTCATAGCCACTTGTGGCATAGGATACTTTCAGCACAAGGCAAACAAACATAGGTTGCGAGCTAAGGAGTTAGCCTTCATGGTATGTGAAGTTGTCACAGGTGCGGTCAAGCCCCACTTTGACGGCAAGATGTATCGTGTCGAGACTGATGATTGTGTAATGAAGTTTGAGAAAAGGGAGAAGAATAATGCCTAGAACTAAAATACCTGACTATAGGACAAAGCAACCGAAGCGCAAGAAAGATGCGCACGAGGGGTCTATGCTAAGTAGAGTGTTATCTAGTGCTACTTTTGCTGAGAAGATAGAAGCTATCCGAGAACACAACCCTCACTTCTATCTGCTTACCCCCCCTCTTGGAACAGATAGGGCTAATGATGATAAGTAAGTATCTTACCTATTGTACTTGTTCTATTTGTAAAGTTATGTTATAATGTAGTTAATGGAGGAAGTGTCTTATGAATGATGACCTAATCAAAGGTGTATTGATTTTTGCAGTATGTTACCTAGCAATTCACATAGCAGTTTATTTAATTAACCATCTTGCTATAGCAAGATACTAAAAGAAGGAGTTTGATATGCAACTTATGAAACCGAACCATTTAATCAGTCTAGCGTCTAGTGCCGTCTTGGTTAGCCTAGATATCAATGTATGGTCAGCCACTAAACAAGACAGAGTTATCAGCGATGAGGTTACTAGCTCAAAGAATGCTGATAAAGATTCAGGGCGCTTTGTTAAGAACATCTTGGCTAATCACCCGAAGCATAAAGCCATCGTTAATTATAGGCAGACCATCTATAACTGGCTTCAGCGTAGGACTTATCGTTGGAACAACTCGCAAGATTTATTGCCGAGCGTTGATGTACCCAAGTTCAAGGCAGAGTTCAATGAACACAATACTGTCTTCTTGGGGTTGCTAGAGGAGTTTTTACAGGATTACAATTCGATTGTATCGGACATGGCATTCAAGCAAGGCAGTATGTTTGATAGGAATGACTATCCTAATGTAGACCAAATCAGGAAGAAGTTTGGTATTGCATTGTATGTGTCCGAAGTGCCTATGAATGACTTTCGCTGTAGCATAGCGCAGGACATCGCTGATGACCTTTTTAGCACATTGTCTACTCAAACACAGGGCATCATCGAGTCTATTCAGCAAGAACAATCACAGAGGTTCTTAGATGTAATGCAGAGTATCAGCCATTGTTGTGGGGTAGATGACTTAGGTAATGGCAAGACCAAGAAGCGTAAGATTTATGAGACTACTATCCAAAAGGCTAGAGACTATATAGATACCTTCAAGGGGTTTAATCCTAGTAACGACAAGATTCTGGAAGAAGCTAGGGTAATGTTGGAAGATGTATTAGGCGATGTAAAGGCAGAGGACATCAGAGATAGCGATGCGATACGCAACAATGTCAAAGATGGTATTGACGATATCCTGTCGAAGTTTAGTAGTTTTAGTTGTGTGCAGTAAATAAGCGTCTTGCATTAGCAAGACATCTAGTTAAATATAGTGTAGTTCAATTCAGTTAAATAAGGAGTTTCAAATGAGTAAATCTCAGGTAGTTAATGTTGTGCCAACTGTAACCATTAACGAGTTACGCAATGCAATCCCTCTTATCGGTGTCGAGTTAACACCTATCGTACTAAGTGAACCCGGGTGTGGGAAGACATCGTTGTTATCTATGATAGCAATAGATAATGGCGACACATGGCGCAGTCCAGTAGACGGCACAGGGATTGAGGGTGACAAGTACGACTACATATATGTAGATTGTCCAGTCAAGGATATGTCAGACATAGGTATGACTATTCCTAACCATACCACCAAGCAGTTGGAATACTATGTGTCATCACTCTTCAACCTAGATGACCCGAAGCCTAAAGTTATTCTACTTGATGAGTTCATGAAAGCCCCCAAGCTATTACAAGTAATCTTTACTAGACTTATGCTCGAACGAATGGCGGGCGATAGAGCGTTGACCAAAGGTAGTATTGTGTTTGGCACATCTAACAATGCGACAGATGGTGTTGGCGATAGTATGTTACATCATGCTGGTAATCGTGTGAGTATCATGCGCATGGCTAAACCTACGGTAAACGAGTGGCTCGAGTGGGCATCAGCTAATGGAGTCTCTAGGGTTATCAGAGCATGGGTGTCTTTGTATCCTAGATGTTTGGCATCTTATCTTGATAGCGACCAAGGCGACAACCCGTACATCTTTAAGCCTAAGATGACTAGTTTGTCTTTCTGTTCACCGAGGTCACTAGCTAAGGCAGATGTCATCGTAAGGAATCGTGATGCGTTGGGCGATAACACGACATGGGTTGCATTGGCTGGCACTATCGGGGCATCGGCATCGAACGATATGTCAGCGTTCCTATCAATGGAGAAATCTCTAGTTGATGTCAAAGACATTATCAAGTCCCCCAAGGGTATCAAAGTACCTGACGAGATATCAGCGCAAGTTATGATTATGTTCCAAGCAGTTGACACCTTGGAGACCCAAGACGAATTATCTAACTTCATGGAGTTCGTAAACAGGCTGCCTAGTAGTGAGGTTCAAGCAATATTCTTCACAATGATGATGCGTAGTAAGAAGGCTATTAAATTAGCTAGTCGTAATGCTCAGATATCCACATGGGCAAGAGACAATCACGAGTTGTTTTAATTAACCAAGCAAGGAGAAGTTATGAGTAATGTAGATAAGCAGTTAATGCGTATCAAGAAAGCGCATATAACATTGATGAAACATCCCGAAACTGCGCTTTATTCCGGCGTGATGTTGATGGGTAAGAGTGATGTGAGCGAGGGTTCTTTTACGGCATACACCGATGGTGTCAACAAGCGTTACTGCGCCGACTACCTAGAGACTCTCAAGGATGAATCTCTTATCCGAGGTGTAGTGTTGCATGAGAATCTTCATGTGGCATTGAAGCATATACCTAGAGGTAGGGAGATGTTCAAGGAGCATCGCCGTATGGCTAACATGGCAGTAGACTTTGTAGTCAACGACATTATTACGAACATTAAAGGCACAGTCCAAGGCACTAAAGAAGCTATTGTCAAAGTGCATGATACATGGATATATGACCCGATGTTCCATAATTGGTCAGTCAAAGAGGTATGGGATTATCTCAAGAAGAATGCTAAGAAGTCACCCCCTCCCCCACAAGGGCAAGGTAACCCCTGTGATAATCCTACATCAAAGGGTGATGGCGAAGATAGCCCTCCTGATAAACCAAGACCTCAATATGAGTCAGTCGAGGTGGGTGGCAAGGAGTATGACTTGTCCGATGATGGCGATGGTGACTTTGATGAGCATGACTGGGAATCGTTTATCGAGGGCTTAACTCCCGATGAGTTAAAAGACTTAGGTAAGAAGATTGACGATGGACTTAGACAGGGTGGCATCTTAGCCGGTCGCATGGGTGGCAAGATGCCAAGGGCTATCACAGATATGTTAGAGCCTAAGATTGACTGGCGAGAAGCATTGCGTGATTTTGTATCCTCATCAAAGAGAGGTAGTGACGAGTTTACATGGCGCAAGATGAACAAGCGACAGTTGGCTAATGATATGTATATGCCAAGCATGGAAGATGAACGGATGGGTGAAGTAATATTCGGCATCGACACATCAGGTTCTATCATTGGTGAGACTCTTAACCTGTTCGCATCAGAACTGGCATCAGCTTGTGATTTGGTTTCTCCCGAAGCGTTGCGTGTTCTATGGTGGGATGTCAAGGTAGCGGGTGAACAAGTGTTCATAGAAGACTATGCAAACTTTGATACCAAACTAGAGCCTAAAGGTGGTGGTGGTACTCATGTTGGGTGTGTGTCAGAACATATCTTGAAGAAGGGATACTCTGCCGAGTGCATCGTTATATTGACGGACGGATATACCGAGGAGCATATTGTGTGGGATACGACTATTCCTACATTGTTTGTTGTAGTCAATGGTAACAAGAACTTTAACCCACCAACAGGAAAGGTTCTCATAGTAGATGAACTCTGATATTCACAAGGACGATGAGGAGTGGTATAGGGTTAGTTTCCTAGACCCATCTTTCGTTACGGACATGGTGCGTCTCATTAAGAATACTCATGAAGAACGAGCGCATCTATTCTGTCTGGGAAGAATCCTCAACTCTGATGATGCAGAAGAAATATTAATGTGGAAGAAAGTATTAACAATTTTAGACAATGAAAAGGAGAAGTAAATGTACGGAATATATGATTGCCTTTTAAGCTACGATAGGCTGAAGGATATTACTAAGACTCAGAAACCTTACAGGGGTACTGCTAATAAGTATCCGATAGATAAGAGGACTGCGAGTTATAAATACTTTACTGTAGAGAAGGAAGGTAACGATGATGTGTATCATATCTCATACTACGAAGTGCATGACCATGTAGAGATAACTAAAGAAGAGTATGTTGACTTAAATGCAAAGGGTATAAAAACTAGCACTTACACACCTTACCAAGAAACTGAAGCAAAGTATTTTAGGGTTAGTACTGAACCAAATTTACTAGGTATAGTAAGACCCGATAATACTTTCGAGTATGTAAAAGCCCATGTAAACCCTAACCATCATGTAGGTTACGGACAGGGCGAGAACATATTACTTTCTACTTGGCTTCAAGCTGACCAACGGCGAAGTGGTAGTCAAGGTGGGGTAATAGTAGGTAGATGGAAATCTGACACATCGTATAGGACTCCAATGCCTGATAGGTATGAAGCGTTCCATCCAGTATTCAAAGGACTACGAATAAACATGAGAGACTTCTCTATTCATCCGTCTTGCCATTACAAGACGACAAGTAAGAAGGTCAATCGCAAGGCAGGGAAAGAATTACTCAAAGGTTATGAAACATTCTATAAAGTATGTGAAACAATGCTGACCCCTATGGAATATAAAACTTTCATTGAGGTTGCAGTTGATGTTATTAAAGAATCAGACCTATCACAAGAATCACTCAGTAGTTATTATACTAGCACAGAAGATACTAAACTTCTAGCTGATACTGCGGATAGAATCAAAGACGAAGCGCCGTTGGACGCATTCATTATGTATAGTGTCGCTTATGATATTAATGGTATGTGGCAGAGAGTAAGGAATGTGGGTAAGAATAATTACTGGACTAGTAATGGGGCTGAAATGTTCTTGCCTAAGTTGTTCGTTAGTGTGAAACGAGTATTGAATAAACAATTTTACAAAAAGAATCCCTCAGTCTTAACAGAAGTTGATAACAAGATGGGTGAGTATTATCCCCCATGCACATGGGGTGTAGATTTATTTGTTAATGGTGTAGAAGCAAATCAGTATTTCTAATAAACTAACCAAGGAGAAGTGATGAGATATATATTAGATGGGTACGCTAACCCCGAATTAATTAGCGAGATAGAGAAAGTTCCGTCAACCAAGAAACTAATACTTGAAATGCACTACAAGTATGGCTTGCAAGTAATTAGAAAAACATCAGCGCATGACGATAAACTATCTTTCCTCATGGGCTACGACAACGGCTTGCCGATATGCAATGTGTGGACTGTAGATGTTCCTGTTAGTAGTGGTATGTATCCTTCACCCAAGAACGGTCTTACCTATTATGTAAGAACACCTTACTACAACAAAGAGAGAGGGGGGAATAGGGAGGAAAAGGAAACTGTCTATAGTACAAAACTCCCATCATTGATGGCTACGCTTAAACGCAACAAAGTTATTACCAACGCTCAGAACGCTATGAATATATTAACTCATAGCTTTGAGAATTGTAAAGATAACATAGAGAGTTCTCATGGCGATGACAAAAAAGATAAATGGCTTTTAGGTGTCGATGATGTTCACGCTCTTTTGAAAAAAGCAATAGGGGAAACTACTAATTGGGAAGGGTTACATCTTGATATAAATAAATGTCAAATAGCACTTGACAAATATAATGAAGCGCATACAATAAGGTTAAAGAAGCAAGAAGATTCGAGAAGATTTTTCTTCAATAACTTTTATTTTGTTGGCTCAGATGGTACGGATTTATTTGTTGGAATATTTAAAAGAACCAAGGAAACAGTAGAGATTATTAATCATGTTAACGGTAGACATCATGCTACTAAGTATGAGGTTATAAAACCTATGAAAAGGATAAAGGAATTTCTTGACGAGCATGGTGATGTGTTAGGTAAATTAGTTATGGCTAAGGTTGCAATGGAAGATAAGTGTAGTAATTTTGTTAGGGGTCATATTCCTGACATTTGTGCTTACAACGCAGACTTAGACATAGCGTTTTATAAAACTTCAGTTGGTACTAATAGCCAATACATTATGCAGTACGCTTTAATCCCTGTTGAGCATAATGAATGACAAAGAGTGGCGAGAATACTGGAAAAGATTTTGGAAGAAACAAAAAACTTTTGAACAACTTGAAAAGGAAAAGGAGGAATACGAAATGACCCCCGAAGGTAAGGTAAAGAATAAAGTAAAACTTTTGTTAGGTCAGGCGGGAGCATACTACTTCATGCCAGCTACAGGGGGGTATGGCGCAAGTGGTGTACCCGATATCATAGCTTGCTTAAAAGGTAAGTTCATTGCTATCGAGTGCAAGTCAGGCGATAACAAACCAACGGCGCTACAACTTCAGCAACTCCATGACATAGAATACTGTGGCGGGATAGCTTTAGTTGTAACGGAAAAGAACATTAACGAATTTGAGAGGGTATTAAATGAATCAATCTAAAGAACCAAACAAGTTTGCCTTGGGTAAGGATTCTAAATTCAGATATGCAAGTGGCTCTGATGTAATGGCTACATGGAAGAAGTATGGATTCGTACCACCTACTGAAACAAGATGTGATTTTCTTTTTAGTAAGAACAGGGAGAAACCTAATGAATGAGAATGACCTAAGAGATTGTTTTGCGATGTTCAGAGCAGTAACAGGGGCTAGTGCAGAGGAGTGCTACGAGTTCGCTGACGATATGCTCGATGCTCGCAAGTATGAAGAACCCGAAGTGGGTATTGTTGCAGTTAAACGGAAGTATCACAAACAGGAGAAGTAAAATGAGTAAAGAAAATAAAGTATTATTAGTAGCAAATTATTTGCGTGACCATCCAAACGCTACAGGCGCACAGATAGCTAAGAAGTTTAAATGCGCATTGTCGTATGCTTATGTATTAATGAGCAAGGCTAAGTCTATTGAAATGTCAGTACAAGAAGTAGTTGACGAGATAGAAGAGGGTATCAAAAATAGCCGTCTTGCTCAATCAAGAAGCGTAATTACCAACGAGATGCCCCTTACAGAGATTGCCCACAATGGACAAGTTCAGTTTGTAAAAGAATTGAGAGATAACATCAACCATCCCCCACATTACAAGGTTGGTGGCATAGAGACTATAGACTTCATAGAAGCTAAAGGCTTGGACTACCATCTAGGGAATGTCATCAAATATATTTCTAGGTCAGACCATAAGGGTGACAAGCTAGAGAATCTACAGAAGGCGCAATGGTATCTCACCCGTGCTATTAACAATTTAAAATAAGACTTTGGTTTGGGGAGTTGCTTCGGCACTCCCCTTTTTTGTAACTATACAAAACCTTAACTAGGGGCAACTGATGGAAAATATGAATGTGGCAGTACTGTTAGCTAGGATGGAAACCCATCCCGAAGAATTTTATGCGGGTAGTGACAAATGGAAATTTATTTTCCAAGACTATTACAGAGACTCTATGACTGAATCAGAGAAGGGCATGATATTCGATAAGATGAAAGTATTGCGTAGAGGGGAGTTTTCACAAAGGGTATTGCAGACTCTTGCTAAAGAAACTATTAAGGAAAATAATCCTTATGATACAAGCCCCGTTGCTATGCCCTATCCACAACCAAGATGAATCTAATTACTATTGACTTCGAGACTTATTACGATAAGGGCTTGGGCTTCAAGACGCAAACAACCGAGGAGTATATAAGGGATGAGCGCTTTGAAGTAATCGGTGTTGGTGTAAAAGTTAATGACTTGGCTGCCGAGTGGTTTAGTGGTACGCATGATGAAATAAGGTCATACCTGATGAAGTTCAACTGGAAGCAGTCTATGCTACTTTGTCATAACGCTATGTTCGACGGGGCTATCTTGGCTTGGAGGTATAAGCTGACACCGAAGTTTTATCTCGATACTCTTTGTATGGCTAGGGCATTGCATGGGGTAGATGCGGGCGGGTCTCTCAAAGTGTTAGCCGAGCAATACAACATCGGGGTGAAGGGAACTGAGGTCGAGGACGCTTTTGGGAAACAGAGAACTGGTTTCGAAATTAGCGCTCTTGCTCAATACGGCGAGTATTGTAAGAACGATGTTGAATTAACATATACGCTATACCAAATATTTTCTAGTGCGTTTCCAAAGGATGAATTAGATTTGATAGACATGACCTTGCGTATGTTTATTAAGCCAATCTTTGAGGTAGACCATGACCTATTAACTAGTAAGCTGAAGGAACTAAAGGAAAAGAAACCTGAACTCTTAGGTACGCTGAAAGAAAGGCTAGTGTGCGCTGATGAAGAAGCGGTGCGTAAAAAGTTAGCTAGTAACAAACAGTTTGCACAAGTGCTAGAAGACTTTAATGTGAAGCCACCTATGAAGAAGAGCGTTACTACAGGTAAGCCTACATTTGCTTTAGCTAAGAACGATGAAGATTTTATAGCACTACTTGAACACGAAGACCCAATAATACAGCAGTTGGCATCTGTTCGTTTAGGAACTAAATCAACCATAGAAGAGAGCAGAATTGAGCGATTCATTGATGTTGGAAAACGAAACAACGGCAGACTACCAATCCCGCTTAAGTATTATGGCGCACATACGGGTAGGTGGGCAGGGAGCGATAAGGTTAATTTCCAAAACTTACCGTCAAGGGATAAGGAAAAGAAGACTCTTAAAAATGCGGTCAAAGCACCCGAAGGGATGTTTATCATTAATTGCGACTCGTCACAGATTGAAGCTAGGGTTCTTGCGTGGCTATCGGGTCAGGAAGACCTCATACAATCGTTTGCTGATAAGAGAGATGTTTACTCCGAGTTTGCGTCGAAGATTTATGAACGAGAGATTACCAAGAAAGACGCTGTTGAAAGGTTCGTGGGTAAGACCTGTATCTTAGGACTCGGCTATGGTACTGGTGCATTAAAATTACAACACACACTAAAGACACAACCCCCTGGGGCCGATCTCACTAAGGATAAGTGTGATGCAATAGTTAAATTATACAGAGAGACTAACAGTAAGATTACTGACCTTTGGGATACAGGCGATGACTTACTCAAGAATCTATTTAATTGGGAAACAGGTAAGAAGAACTATTGGTACGGCGCAAAGGGAACTAAGTGTTTGTTGGTGTCCCCCGAAGGTATCCAACTACCTAATGGGTTGTATATCCGATACCCCAATCTTAAATACAATACCGAAGACCATACCTATGGTAAGTATGAGTATAAGTCTCGTAAAGGTACAGTCTCAATATGGGGCGGTGCGCTTGTAGAGAATGTAGTACAAGCATTAGCTAGAATTATTGTAGGTCAACAGATGCTTGAGGTTAACAAAAGATATCCTGTATCGTTAACGGTTCACGACGCTGCGGTGTGTTTAGTAAATGAAGAAGATGTAGATGAGGCTCTTGCATGGATTGTCGGGGTTATGTCAAAACCGCCAATCTGGGCTAAGGGGTTGCCTGTCGCTTGTGAGGCTAACTATGGACGTACTTACGGAGATTGCTAGTGTACAAAATATATAACGAATACGAGGAGTTAATACGCATAGTCAAGCGTAAAGAAGAAGCTGACTACTTTGTCGATGCCTACGGCTGGACTAAGAAGTTTTTTAAAGAAGAAGTAAAACAACAAGTGGAGTTAGAAGATGCGCCGTTTTAATGTAGTTATATGTATGTGGATTATATTCTGCGGACTTATCATTTACCTAACCGAGTTGAGTCGTAAGGAAGAAGTATATAAACTGAACTGCGAACTACTGTTGGGTGGGTGGCATCCTGATGTGCCTAAAGATTACGCTAAGTTATGTGAAGAAGCTAAACAAACAATGAGGAGCGATAGATGAAAGCATTTCCAAGTAACGGATTTTATGAAAAAACAGGTGGTGGTGAACAACCCCAAAAAATTAATCCAGTATTTGGTATGGACTTGAGGGATTACTTTGCGGCTAAAGCATTGCAAGGATTACTCAATGAAGCAAACTCTGACTTTTCTGATGATGCAATAGCAGAATTAGCATATTCGTTAGCAGATGCAATGATGAAAGCGAGGGAGAAATGAAACGATCAGACATACGAGAGATGGATACAGGGCTATTTGATGATATTCAAATCAATAACCCCGACAGAGATAAAGCATGGGCGGCATTTATCAAACGCAAAGATGTTGAGGCTTGGGCAGTTGATAGGGATGGCTTTCCGCTAAATGGATTTTATGATGTTTGGTGTATCGCATGGAGTAAAGGCTGGGATAAAGGATGGGAGGCACAAGAGAAATGAACCAAAATATTTTTTGTAGTAAATGCCATAGGATTCCTAGTCAATGTTGTTGTTCGTCAGCAAAAGAACTAACCGATGAGGAAATAATGCAAGTTTATAAAGATACGCTTGGAATTAAAACAAGTACAGATATGATAATTGATTTTGCAAGAGCAATATTAAAGAAAGCGAGTGAGAAATGAAAGAAGAAATGACTGCAAATGAACTGGCTGATAAATGTAATAGGTTACAAGGTGAAATAATACTTGGGTTTTTGGCTGATTGCGCCACCATGCTACGG
>JAULBY010054648.1:0-11265 GCA_032358315.1 Ophiocytium majus
CCCCCTCTCCCCCCTCCTCCTCCGCCTCCGCCTTGGCAGCCATGGCAGCCGCTTTCTCCTGCGCCGCCCTCCCTCTCGCCCTCTCGATGCGCTGCTCAGGCGTCAGCCCCTCCTCTCCGCTGCCGCCGCTCCCGCCGCCGCCACTCTCATCATCCGACAGAACTTCGCCGTTCGGCCCGTAGCGTGCCCCCGTCACCAGGTCTTCAAAGTCCCCCATGGCGACCTCGTCATCGCTCCCTCCAAACCCCGCCGCTGCCGCCTCGCCGCCACCGCCGCCTTTTGCGCCTTTCCCCCAGTCCCCTGTGACAAATTTGTTGCGCAGCGACTCAATGCGTTCCGCGCTCCACCTGGTGGGCTCCTCTCCACCGTCCGCACCAGCAGCAGCGGCAGCTCCATTGGTGTGCTCAGCAGCAGCGGGTGCGCCGCCGCTCTGCTGAGCACCGCTGCCGCCAGGCACACCAGGCCTGGAGGAATCGCGCCGCTGCAGGAGCTCCGCCGCTCCGCCGCCGCCCTCCTCCGCCGGTCTCTTAACCCTGAAGAGCTCATCATCGTCCGAGTCGCCGCCCGGCTGCTGAGCACCGCCGCCGCCTTGCTCAGCAGCACCGGTGGCGCCGTACACGGCCTCCATAAGGTCCACTCGCTGTGCCTGCCGCTCCAAAAAGCGCGCCGCCGCCTTTGCCGCCATTCCCCGCTTCCACCGCACCACCCCCTCCACCCGTTCCTCGCCGTCACTGCCGCTGCTGCCGCTGCCGCCGTCGCTCTCTCCATAGTCATTGCCGCTGCCACCTCCCCCCCCCTCCTCCTCTGAAGAGGACTCCCCTTCGCTGTCCGTTTCCTGTTCTCCCTCCTCCGATAGCTCCTCGCTGCCGCCGCCCGCCTCTCCCTCCCCCTCCGAGCCGCTGTCATCCTCCCCATCTGACGACGCAACATCGCCGGCGCGAACAGCCCGCGTCCCCCGAAACAGCCTCAATTGGCTCTCCCCCATCTTCTCGTCCACCGCCCCCCGTACATCCTGCAGCCCCCGCAGCAGCTCCACCGCCTCGCCGGCATCCTCCGGCTCGCTCCCATCGCTCCCCTCGCCATCCTGCCCATCGCCTGCGCCGCCATTCTCCAGCATGTGGCGCCGCGTGTACAGCGGCCTGGCGCCCACGTCAATGTACAGGGCATCGGAGTCCATGCGAACGCTGCCGATGTCTGCCGAGGGAGCGTAGAGAAGGGTCTGCTTGGAGCTGAGGCTGGTGCGCCGCTGCCCCCCCTTGCCTCCACCCTTGGCCAGCCGCTGCTCGCTCGTCTCGGGGAGGGGGCAGGGGTCGGGCAGCGCGCTGACCTGGCGCAGTCAGAAAACAGTGGCAGTGGCGTCAGGGAAGAAAGGTGTTTTGGCGGTTGTGCAGTGGTTGTTGTGGGGCATGCGCAGGGGGGGGAAGCTGGCAGCGAAAGTGAACATGTCTGTGGCAGCGGGAGAGGGGTGCTGGCGCACGCAGACTGGGACAGCGAGGGACAGCATCATGGTTGTCATATAAATGGTGATGGGGCACGGCGTATAACAGTTCCATTTTACACCGTGTACCATATGTAAATGCGGCATATGACGACTTATGCAGCACGTGCATATCGCGTTTTTGGGCGTGTAAATACGCCGCATTTTGTAATTCGTATGAAGTGCTTCTGAACCACTGTACCTTCAAGTATGAAATACTTCACAAGTGCGTTACAAGCCCTGACCAATCACTACACAGATAACCTTTCCCGGCGATGCTCACCTCCGCCATGTTGAAGTCCCCCGCGCCCATAACGTGCGTATGGAATTTCCATTGTACGCAGTATAGTATGTAAATACAGCATATGATGCACTTATACAGTACATGCGCCGTATATCGCGTTTTTGGCATAAACATTTTAAATATTATATTTATAAATACGCTGCATTTTGTTCAACGTACTTCTGAAGTACTTCAAGTATAAAGTACTTCAGAAGTATAAAGTACTTCAGAAGTATAACATACTTCAGTACGTTATAGCCCTGACCAATCACTACACAGATAATCTTTGCCGGTATTGCCCACCTCCGCCATGTTGAAGTCCCCTGCGCCAATGACGTGCACGCGCATGCCGGGCTTGAGGTGCGTACCCCTCACATACCCGTACACCACAATGTCCCGATCGCACGCCGCATCATCCTCAACATCCGCAGGCGGAGTGATGTCCTCATGCCGGTCCACCACCACAAACGGGTGTGTGTTGCGCCACACCAGGGGGCGAAACTTCACGCGGCTGATGTGCAGCGCCATGGTACGAATTTCTCCCTTGGGGTACTTTCCCAGGCCGCTGCCGCTGCGCCCCCCCCCTCCCCCTCCCCCTTCCCCTCCCGCCGCTGCTGCTGCTGGGTCGCCACCGCCGCGCCCCACTTGCCCTCCGAGCACGCCACTGAGGTAGAACATTTTAGCGCCCTGGTATATTTCCGTCCAAAAGCGCGCCTTGAGTTTTTTTCGGGTCTTGCGGAGGGTCTTGGCGTTGGCAAAGCGGTCCAGGTGGGTGAGGACGCCCATCACCTTGGGGAAGCCGTGCACCTGCGGCATGGGTTTGTGTTGGGGTAAGGTTAGAATAGTATATATATATACTTAGAAGTATATATATATATACATACTTCTGAAGTGCATATGTGTGTCTATGGTGCGTTAGGTTTAGGGTAAGGTGCGTCAGAACGTCCACCACCTTGGGGGAGCTGTGCACCTGCGGCATGGGTTTGGTGGGTTAGGTTAGGTTTGGGATTAGGTTTGGGATTAGGTTTAGGATTAGGAGGCTAGGGTAGGGGTGGCCAAGGCATGGTGTGTGTGCCAGGCACACAGAAAGAAAGATGACAGCGGTGGTGTGGTGTTTTTGGTGAGAGGTGTTGGTCTGGGAGATAAGCTGGGTGAGGGTGGCGCGGTGACTACGCGAGTCACCAGACACTGGTGAAAAATCACAATTCTGCGATAATGTTTGTGGAGCACTTCAGTCGTGTACGTGTGCGTGATGCCAATAAAGTGTAACTTGGTAAGCACACAGCACATGCTGCCACACAACTTTGCAACGCACAAAGGTGCTCTGCCGCAGAGTCATGTACCCACCACTACCATGTGTACCCGCCACCACTATGGGCAAGTAGGGGTCATCAGAAGGTGCCACTCAAATTGCATTGGGGCAACAACACAAGAGTGTTGAGGAGGCAGCGCCAGGCGCACACGTTACCAAGCACTACCACCATCGACACACACAAGGCAACGCCTGACACAGCTCACCAGCTATGAAAAAACAAGTACTTGGTGCTGTTGCATCACACGGCATCAGCACACGGGTTTTGCCGCATCAGAACAAATCCAAGTAGAAACGAAGCAGGAGCTGGCGCCTGCCATGAGCAGTGCAGCCACCTCTGCCTGTCGCAGTACATGCGACACAGTCATACACGTTGCGCTCGAAGCGTAAGCAGGGCAATTGATAATCAATAAAGCAAATAATGAAATGTAATAACATTCATGCACGCCGTACAACTGGTGTACACGGCACATGCTGAATTCCTCCGGTGAATACTAGCAGAGGCAAGTAAAGGGATCTGTGGCGGCTGTCCACATGAATGCACTGTTGCACTTGTACTTGAAAATATGAGCTGAAGCACATACTGGCATACACACGTAACAACACTAGCTTGAGTATAAACACAGTCAAACATACTTCAGAAGTACTTCTTGAAATATACAGTGAAATTACAAGTACAATACTTCAGAAGTACTTCTTGAAATATACAGTGAAATTACAAGTACATGTGTACGGATTACTGTAGGTGCCAAGTACTCATAAGTACTACCACCAGCACACTGCACAAGGCTTGTGCGTTGCAGTTTACATACACACCATATACTTGAATGATATACGCACACCGCACTTGTATGTAAATACTTGAAGTATGTACGCATGTATAATCACATGATATTCTACTTCGTAGCAGGGTTTGTACTGCTACTTCAAGTATGTAGTCAATACGATTATTGCTGTACATGTAAGTGTCATAAATGGTGCATACGCATACATACACTCCTGAAGTAGTAGTTTACGTGTGCCCACCCACCCACCTGCAGCACGTTGAGGAACTCAAAGGTCTCCATCTCAAAGCCAAAGCTGGCGTCCACCATGAGCAGCACCAGGTCCGCCACCTTGGCCAGGTCTACCATGGCACACGTGTCATCGCTGGGGCACTCAAAAAATGTCAACCGCCGCTTTTTTCCGCTCACAACCGTCACCGGGCCGGCCACGCGCGCCAGGCTCCTGGTGGTGTGTGTGCAGATGCCACACAGAAAATATTGCAGGCCACGCAAAAAATGCAGGGAACAGGGAGGGGCACTTTGTTATTCGCGTGCTGCTGCTGGGTGGAATGGTGGGGAGGGGGGTTGGTTTTGTGTGTCGCTGACGGAGAGGTTGTGTTGCTGTGTCAGTGAGCACCGCTTGCAAGCGGTACATGAGGGCAGACAGCCGCATAGATACGCACAAAAAAGCAGGCGCTGACCGTCGTAAGCGACAGAGGTCCTTGAAAAATAAACCGCCATATTTGAAAGCAGTCTTTTAGGGGTATCTTCCCTCTCCACACACCAAAAAATACCACCAAAGCAACTGACACAGGTGACTACTTTCTTATTCACACGGCTACGAATGGCACAACAGCGCACTGTGGTTGGGCATGAGTGGCGGGCTCTCTGTCAGGCTAGAAATACCACATTAACCCTAACCCTAAAACCACACTAGCGCACTGTACTGACCCTAAATGGCCATGTGTTGCGGGCTCTTGAGCACACTGTGATTGTGTGACGGGCTCTCTCTCACTGTGGTTGACCATGTGTTGCGGGATCTCTGTCAGTCTCACCTGTTGGAGTAGTACTTGACAAGGCTGCGAATGAGTGTGCTCTTGCCGCTGCCACGCGGCCCCATGACCACCACCATCACCGGAGGGGGCGCCACCGCCTCTGAGGCTCTGTCCACCTGTAGAGTTTTATCGCATCACCAGCAGCAAGGCCCACATGTGTTGGCGCACACCAGTTTGCGGTGCGTGCCTTTGGTGTGTGTTTGGGGAGGGGGGTGTTCGCACTGTGTTGTGCGCAGTGTGTACAGTGCAATGCTCTAACAGGCCGCTGGCTGAGCGTAGGTAAACACCACTGCAGCATAACATATTTGCAAATGTACACAAACCCATAGACATACATGCGTATTGCCGTCACGTGCGCGCAAGCTGCTGGCCAAGCAGGGCTGGTTACTGCAAGGCCTGGAGGGGACATGTGTGTGGCACCAACGACACCAACCTGCGGCACCACCTCCTTGCGCTGAGCAATGTCCAGGTTGCGCTGCACCGCTCGCTTTGTGCGCCCAATCTTCGACACGCTGAAGGCCTTGGGGTTATGCCTCTCTGTCTGTGAAAGTCGATCACGGGCAGCAGCAGCCACGGGGTGAGCAGCGCAGCTGCACACACAGCACAACGCAACAGCTGTTGCGGTGCCAGCGAGCATGTGCACGCTTCACGACTTAAAAAATGGGGCGCATGTGTCGATGTCCGCACCGGGCCGCCAAGTCGGCGCACACACCGGCTGCGGTGGCTACCACTATCAGGGGTGGGGTGAAAAGCAGCAGCGCGACACGCACCGCTCCACTTCAACTTGTGTGGTGCTGTGGCTGTGCAACAACAGCAGCTCTGCGGCGGCTGTGCAGGAGATAACAAAGCTGCGCTGGTCATGCTACTAAGGTCGTAACAAGCGTCTGCCGCAGCAACAAGCGGCGATGGCTCATAAACACTGGTGCTGTTGCCGGTGGCAGCAACGTCTATCTGAGCTAATGGTGGGTGCTTGCCTTGCCATCCTTGTCCCTTTTTTTCTTTGCCTTGGCGCCAGCCTTAGACTTTCTGTGCGCCTTGTTTGTGTCCTTGGCGAGAGACAATGCGTCCGCCATTGCTCCGCTCCTGCCGGCCGCGGCCACTGCCAAGGCAGCGCGCAGCAAGCAAGCCGCTTTCGTCCTCCGATGGTGCACCGTGTGAGTGGACGCGAACCTCAAAAGGCGATATTTTTGCCCGTTCCGCCACTTTAGCCCTGAAGTCGTAACTGTCAACTTCGGGGCCCAGCCCGTGGCGGCTCACCTCAGCGGCGTTGTCAGGGGTGCCCAGCATGAATAAGAGACGAGGACTTCCTGAGCGCCCTGCATCGGTGCCCTGCAGGCGTGCCCTTGTCGCTGTGGTCCGTGACCTGCGACAGGTGGAGGATGACTTAGCCATCACGGAACGAGAGGACAGGCAGTTTGTTGCGGCAGTGCTCAGCGTCTGTCGCTGCGAGGTGAGTTCTGCGGCAGCGAGCGCCACGGGCTGCTACTGGCAATCGTGCTTGTTGAGCCGGTGGTGTACAACCTGGCTGCCCTCATTGCAGCTCGTGCCGCAGCTACCGTTGCCACAGATGACACTTGGCAGGCTGTTCACTGCGCACAGGCATCAATATGTTCCGCAACTGACTTGCAACTGCTGCGGTTGCGGCTGCTGCTGCGGAGGTTGCTGCAGACCAGTGACCAAGCCTGGTGGCGTCGCAAAGAGGAGAAGTCCCGCCAATCCTTTGCTAGGGCAGGAAGGAGCAGCTGCTGCAGACCTTCCATTTCACACGGGTGAGCACTGATCACGCAAAGCCATGCCCCCGTGTGTTTGTGGTACAGTGGTACAGTGGGGCAGGTGCTAATTGACATGGCATTGTGCATGGCTAGGCATCCTGTGAAGCTACCCTCACTCCGCGCCTTTTCAAAAGAACCTAAACCAAAGCAACACTCAGGTTAATTCAGTTGCTCTGATAGTCGATGTGCATGTGCATGTCTCAACTTGCGCGTCCACTCACTCACCCCCTGCTGCCGCGCAGCATCAACAGGGTCACACCGCGTGGCAGCACCACCGGCTCCCTCTCACCGCCACACACCGCCAGAGGCGGACCAAGCGCTCTGCCGGGCTCGCACAGCAGCAGCAGCAGCGGTGCTCAGTCTGTGGGCACCGGCAGCACAGGCAGTGCTCAACAGCTGGGCCCTGTTACTCCCCGCCAAAAGGGCAGTGCAGCACTGGAGCCACTGCTCAGCCCACTGGTGGTGCGCGCGCCCACCGATGCCGCCAAACCTCCTGCTGCTCAGCAGTCGACCGCCCAGCAAGCGCAGCAGCTGCAGCTGGCACTGGGAGGTTTGCAGGGGCCAGCGGCGGCAGCACAGCCCCCCACCAGTGTGTGCAGCACCATAGGGCAGGGCGCAGCGGCGGCGCTGGCAGCAGGGCTGTGGCAGGGCGTGCAGCAGCCTCAGGGGACGGAGAGGCGCAGCCTGGCACGTCTGAGCAGCTGCAGTAGCTCCTGGAGTGTGGGTTCGGGCGCGTCGCGGGCGAGCAGCAGCGGCGTGAGTGGCACTGCCAGCAAGCGGGCGGCGGCCAAGACTGCCGCAGCTGTGCGGCTGCAGAATGTGAGCCGTGCCTGCACATGGTGCCTGAATGCTGCTAGTGTGCCTAGATTGTCGATTTTGTGCACTGATCAGTACATTGTGGCACATGTAGACTCACTATACGTGGAGTACACAACTAAAGTGTGTCATGGGTGGCCGTGGTAGCAATGCGTGGCAATGTGCCAGTGGTGTGGGGAGGGGGGGCACAGTGTGCGCGCGAGATGCCATGTAATGGTCATATGATTTAGGAGTACTTCAGAAGTAGATATATGCTACCACATGTACCATTACATGCAGGTACTTCGGAAGTTCATATTATAAATTTTACCTATGGTTGATGCTATCTAAACGGTCGCCCTCATAAGGCAAGCGGAGCGCAAAGGTGAAGCCATACCGATACACTGTAACCATGTCTTGTGACCACCAAGCGACCAGCAGCTAAGCACTATCCGCACAGGCACGTGGAGGGCGCTGTCTCACTAGTCTTTAAATGTGCATATTTGTGTTGCCGTCAATATCAAGTACACACAGTATAAGGCAACTTGAAGTACTTTGGTATACATAGTACATTCTGACCAGTGATGTGTGAGCCTTTGTCAGTCCGCATCAGCAGTGTGTCGACGTGTGTGCACAAGCTAATGAGGAAGCGGCGTGTGCTGGTGCAGTTTTGCTAATGGCAAGGACAGTGATCAGCACTCCGGCCAGCAGCCAAACAACACTCTGTGTGGGCAGGTGCTGCCACTGAAATTTGTGTATGTTTGAGTAGAGAAAAACCGGTATAACTGTATGTTCGCATGCTTGGTGATAGCGGCCGACAACGTTCTTGAAGTACACAGCAACAGGGCAGCGCCAACGTAGCCCTCAGCGCCACAAGCCAAAAGTTGCCACTGACAATCAGTATAGTGGCCTAGTTATGGTGTGCCGTATTCTGGCGCCTGCGTCGTGTGTCCCACAGCAGTTTAAATAGCACCCTAGCGGTAACCCTAGGGTTGGAGTCGACCTGGTGTCAAGCCTAACCTGTACAGTCAAAGTGCTGTGCTGGAATGCGCCGCTGCCACTTGTAGTTGCAGTTGCTCATCAATTCATTCATGAACTACCAAGTAGTTCACGACTTTGTGGTGCTGTTTGCCTGTGCTGTTTGTGTGTGTTTCAGCTCAAAGCAGAGGTGAAGGAGTCTGAGGAGCCCTACGTTCTGTGCTTTGACATGGCGCAGGCCTGTGAGGTGCTCAGCGACTGGCAGGTGCGCCCAGCTGGGATGACGTAACACGTCAATCACACCTGCTCAGCAGTATCAATGCAATCCAACTGCGTATGCCTCTGAAGTACAAACACATATGTGTACATATACGTCGAAGTATACATCGCAGTATACCACACACAGTACATACTTCAGTGGCACATGTGTATCAGGACAACCACATACAGAGTTGTTTCACCACCTGGACATATAAAAGCTCATGTTAGGTACCTGTTTGAATACCAAGGGGTTAATGGGATGGCTGAAGTGAACATGGCTGAAGCCACTGGGGGTCCACTTGCACACGCAAGTTTGCATTCACAGCCAACCTCCATGTTCCTGATGGAGTTTGCATGTGTGAGGGAACCAGCATGCAGCGCGCACATGATGTTCTCAGCTCACCAAAGCAGGGCAGATTGCATTTGCTTGGGCTGTCAACAGATCTGTGTTTTATCTTAACTTTTATGGGAGCACTCAGCAGCCGCTTAGGATTAGGTGCGCACTTGCTCATGCAAGGTTGCTGCTGCATAAAGCTGCTTGTTGCTGCTGCTGCTGCGGCCCTCTTGTTGCCCTGTTGGCGCATGCAGCCCTGCGGCCAGAACAGTTGCTTGCACGTCTTGCTAAACCCACAGCATTGCTGACAAGATGCGCAGCAAGCACGTGTTTGTTTAAATCGGCTGTATGGTGCCAGCCGACGGCCTGCCTTCCCTGTCCTTGCATCTACAGATACACCCGGGAGTTTCATGTGTACACTTGTACCATACGTACTGTAACATACTACAAAGCATTACCGCAACAGTACTATACTGGCACGTATATGTACAGTGTACTTCGAAGTATACACACACTTCTGTACATTTACAGACATGCGTGTGTGACCACAACTCGTGCTTTTTTAAACCTGTTTTGGCCGCTGCACACAGGCGGTCATCAAGTACTTCACACTAGCCGCACGTACACAAATACCAAGGCGCAAGCGCAAGACGCCACAAGACAGGGTGGCAGAGGCACAGCTGGCACGGAAGCTGGCCTGCATGAACCCTGTTGCCAGAGAGGTGGGTCTAGGGTGCCTGCAGCAGTGCTCAGCAGCTGTAATTGCAACAGCAGCAGCCGCAGTGCTCAGCAGCAGCAGCCGCAGCAGCAGCGGTGCCCAGAGCAGCGGTCCCCAGAGCAGCAGCCGCAGTGCTCAGCACTGCCCAACAGCAGCTGCAGTAGTGCTCAGCAGCAGCATGCGCAACAGCAGCAGTGCTCAGCCGCACCCGCAGCAGCTGTGCCATTGGGCTGGGTTGCAGCAGTGGTGGCATGATCATTGACATTCCTAGTAGCCCATAGTGCTGCAGACGTGGCGGTCAACAGACCGAACCCTAGCCTTACTTTTGTAGATGCTGCTCGAGTGAACGCCTCGTCAGTGCAGCCTGAGCCATGTGGTGCTGCTGCTGTGGGCCTGCTTTATTCTACCTTTGTGTTGATTGCTAGTGTGGGAGCAGCGGTACTGAGAGGGGCAAGCGTGTGTACACAAGCAGCTGGTGAAATGACCGGCCATGCTCGCACTGACAAGTGTACTGAATGGTGCCTGCCTCGTGTGCTACATGTCTGCTACTGTAGTATAAGCATGTGCACACTTGTATGTTAATGTGGTGCGTTTGCAGTGTGTTCAATGAGCGTACATGAGCGTACAAACCCACGACGGGCGCAAAGAGAGGTCTCGTGCACCCTGCCTGCCACATGTGCGCCATGTGTATATTGTGCTACATGCATGTGGGCACATTGCCACTACTGCTAAGGACGAATGCGTGTGTGTGTACATTTGTGTGCTGCTGTTGCACAGGCCTACGAGCGGCAGCTGGCTGAGGAAGCCGTTCGCAAAGAGCAGCTCAGAAAGGAGAGGGAACACGAGCGAATAAAGGCAAGCAAGCAAGCAAGGAGACGTGTGCTAATATGACATGCAGCAGCACATCTTTGTGGCTTGTTGGTTTGAACAGAGGTGCGGCCTTGTGCTAGTGCTACCAGTAGGAGTGCTGGGTGGTTTGTTAGTCACCAGCTTGGCAGCGCCATAGCATGCTTTTGACCAATACCACGAAGTATATGTGCATGTATGGCTTGGCGGTATTCATGCGCATGGTGTTCTGTCATCCACTGCCCTATTTCGCCAATTTCAACAACATAAACTCAACAACAGCAACTTCAACAGCAGTACGCACGCATGTGTACCAAAGTGACCTCCCGAGGAAGGCATGCATGTACAAACATGCTGGTTGCATGTGCCCACATCTGTAGGTAGCAAGTGTTTCCGGAGAAGTGTCAGCACCCTTCATGACAGTGGTTCAGGGTTAGGGTCAGCACGTGTATGTGTATGCAAGTACCTACACATGTGCTCGTAATACTGCGAAGCATCAATATCCGTCATGGTACTTCCAAGTATACATGCATGAAGCATGTGAAAGACACCAAAAAGGTGACTGAGCCCAGGTACTCCCGTGGCTGGGGCAAAAGGCCAGGCCGAAGCCTGTGTGGTGATCTATCCACTTGGTCAGAACCAGTGGCCCACACCCTACACGCGCCGGTGA
>JAULBY010054659.1:0-85526 GCA_032358315.1 Ophiocytium majus
CTAACGAAGGAGTAGAACACGCATGGCATAAGTTTGTTATTAGAACTGACCACAGATCTGCATTAATGAGTCATTTATCTTACCAAGGTATTGAAACTAAGATACATTACGACTATGCACTATACGATCTAGGTGTAGGCTTTAATTACATAGACTATAGTAAAGATTTATACACAGAAACGTCTGCTTTTACTAGAGAATGTTTAAGTTTACCTATATATCCTGAACTAACTGATGCAGAAGTAGAAACTATAGTAGAAAAAATTAAGCAGTATATAGACTATTGAATCTACGTTTTAACCAAGCCCATTCAAAACTTAACATAAGTTGATTGTAATCTCCATTAACTTCGTTGTAATAATCCACAGCATCATTAGACCCACGTAAACACCATTCTGCATAATCTCCATTGGCTACTGTACACCAAGTTGTTAATCTATGTTCGGTTTCTAGTGTAGGTTGTGTAGCCATAAAGTGTTTTAACTTAACTACTTCACGGAATGCTGTGCGCCAGGTCATCCACGGATCTTGATTAAACTGTGCGGTACCACTTAACAAGGGGACCGACTCATGAGGCTGACTTAGTGTAAAGTCAATGCCAGGATTATTATTCTCTAGTACTAATTTCTTATTGTAAGCAATCATACCTTGATGTCCGTATACTAATCCGTTAACAGGATTTTGTGCATTAAAGATGTAATGCTTGGGCTCTTGCCAATAATCTGGTTGCCACTCGTACCAAGGAAAACTATTACCACGTACTTCTAGTTTAGCAAACACCGCAAAGAACCAGGGAGTCTTACTTGCCTGTGCCGCTGCTTGATATGCTGCTGCACGACCATTAATCCCACGTATCCATGTAACTGGTCCATTGGTCATATATTCTGTGTGATGGAACATTAATTCTTCGTCGGGTTCTCCATTACTAATAAAAATAATATCCAAGGGTTCTTTTGACAAATAACGATGTCCTGTTCTTTCTACATACGGATAATCGTATATTTGTGTTTTTAAATACTCCTTAGACTCTCTAGGAAGTATAGTTGTGGCACCAGATTTACAAATTGCGATGGCTTGCCGATCTTTATGATGCCATAGACACATATTAGTATCAATGTCGGGTATTAACGAATCATTGGTAAACAGTGCATATGGGAAATCAAATTGATATTGCTGCACGGCATTAATAATAGTATCATCATTGTAATGAACTACAGGAGCTGTAAATCGTTCTACGTGTTGCTCATTACAATAATTAATAACATTAAACCAATCTAGAATTTCTAATTCGTAAAGTTGTCTTTTTAAAGATTCCACGTGAACGAAAAATGTATCGCCGCGTTTTTGTACTCCGCTAGGAAAGACATGAATCATTTCTCTTTGTGATGGATCCGGGTGCCAAGTGAAATCAAATTTATCATACTGACAGATGCTGCTAATAATCCAAACAAACTCTGTTGTTGCTAAATTAACTATACGCTTAAAAACATTTAAATGATTATCCACGTATCTAGTTAATTTAATATCAGGGTACGTATTTTTTAGTTTCGTAAACTGTACCTGACTTTGTGGATTTAAAAAATCCATGTAAAAGATTTGTGTAGCATTGTTACGTATACGTTGACTACTCATATACTTAATACCTGCAATTCCGTGATACACCGGACCACCATCACGTTGCCATTGTGTAGGAAAATGGTATTCGTAATCAGGTTCGTCAGAATCAGGATGCCATGAGTAATCAAATTCTGTATCATCTATTCCAACAGGAATATCCCAATTGCTTCTATCTTCTAACTTTTGCACCCGCTGGCTATAAACGTACTTGATACCTGCCTGTCCTGGATATACTGGACCTCCATTACGTTGCCATTGTGTACCAAATCTATATTCATATGAGGGTTCTAATGGATTGGGATGCCAACTATAATCAAACTCTGTGTCATCCACACCATTAGGAATAATCCAATTGCGTTTATCTTCGCTAACTGTAATCGTAAAGTCTTTACATAACTTAATGCCAGTTGCCCCGGGTACACGATAAATTAACCCACAACTACTTTGATGTTGACTAGGAAAGTGATATATGTAAGGAGGATCATGCGAGTCAGGGTGCCAACTACGATCTATAAAATGACATAGTAATTTTGGAACTATTAATTCCCAATTTTCTTCATTGCTCAATCTCGTCACAGATTGTTCTGTACGCCAATTCCACGCTTTGTTTTGTACTGTATCTTTATTTGCTAGATACACATCGCCGTTACGTTGCCACTGACTAGGAAATACATGTATATGTTCGGCTTCCCAAGGTGCTGGAGTCCAATCAAAATCAAAATTAGTGTAATCATTACCACCATAAATATACCAGTAGAACCTAGTTCTACTCTTACCAGCGGCATCCTCTAAACTACTAGCAGGTTGCTCATGTGCAAATCTATTAGGCTTAGGCCCAAAATAAAAAACATCAAACATGTATAATATTCACAGTCATTACGAACATATCTTTTCTTTTCTAAAAACCATTGTTAAAGATCCTGTATTACTAAGTTTTTATCCATTTGGTTCTACTAAATTTGAAAACGTTGAATACATGCATTGTAACGGGGACGGTACATCTCCGGTAATAGTTTGCTATGACCAAGAACCAATATTAGATAGTTGTACAGAAACATTTAAAGAAATCAAACAAATGTATGCGCCTGGTTATAGAAATAATCGAAGTATAATACTACTTAACACAGAAACTAACAGTGAAGTAAAAAATCAATTACTAAAACAATTTGAATTTGGTGATTGTACTTACTTTTTTCATATATTTGCTGCTGCTGATTGGTATCGGGGTTACCAATATTGTAACGATCTTATCCCACCAAGTCAACGAAAAATTAATAAGAAGTTCATTACATTTAATCGTATTACTGGAAATAGTCGAGCATATCGAAGTTTACTTGTAGCCGAATTGTTTAAAGAAAATTTACTAAATGTCGGGCATGTAAGTTATAGTAAAGATTGTCCAGAACATGGATCTTATAAATCCACTATCTTTGAGTTAATAGAAAAACATAACGTACCATACGATTATGTTGTAGAATGTAAGAATGCTATAGATCAAATTGACTACGAATTACGAATTGATTATCAAGATCATTTTATACCAAACAACAGTCAAACCCTGAATGCCATTCCGCAAATGATGGAAAGTTTTTTACATGTAGTTACTGAGACATGTTTTTGGGAAACTAAAGATCATTTAACTGAAAAGATTTTTAAACCTATTGTTGCAAGACAGCCATTTGTATTATTAGGATGTGCTAATAATTTAAAGTATCTAAAAAGTTATGGGTTTAAAACCTTTGATTCCTGGTGGGACGAAAGATACGATCAAATTGAAGATCCTATAGAAAGACTTCAAGCAGTTGTAAAAATTATTAAAGATATATGTTCTATGTCAGTAGAAGAACTTGAAGGTATGCTTCGTGGTATGAACTATATACTAGATTACAATTACAATTTATTTTATAGCCAAAGCTTTATTCAACGTGAGTGGGATAATCTAAAACAGAGCCTTATAGAGGCAGTTGTTCAACATCCACACCGCTTGCCTGGAGGAACTCCAATCCTTGATCATTTCTATATTTCTGCTGATAATATACCGATTGAATACCAGACTGATAAATCAACTTAGCACATTCAATACAAGGACTATGTGTAATAAAAATAGATGCGCCAAGGCCAGATTCAATGCTACGTGCTAATTTTGCAATAGCATTTGATTCTGCATGAAGTACTTCTGGTTTAGTTTTTAATACTTTACGTGTAGTAATAACTGTCGCTTTACCTGTATCTTCTGTTGTTGTTTCTATTACTTCATTTTCGCAATCATTTCCCCAACCAGCTGGTGTTCCGTTATACCCAATAGAAATAATTCTATCATCCTTGACCACAATAGCACCAACCTTTAATCTACGGGCGTGACTTAACTCAGCAAATGTTTGTGCTGTTTGCATGTAGGCACGTTTAAACTTTTCTTTCATTCAATTCCCATTTGCTTTCTAATTGTAGTAGCAGATATTGCTTGTGTAGCATCATCAAATGTTTCTTCCTCAATGAGATACCCTACATCTCTACCATAAGTAATATTTACAATATTAGGAACTACTATAATCTCATACATTCCTTTATACACAGGATCAAGATCTGCACGAATATAATTCTTTACTTCTTCTAGACCAAACGGATTACTATAGTTCCACCCTTGACAATCTCGTATCATAATACAAACTTGCCCGGTCTTAGCAATAGCACGTTCAAATAGTGCGCGATGGCCTGCATGCCAAGGTTGCCAACGTCCTAGCATTTGTACAGTAGGCTTACGCCAATCAAATATTTGTTCTGTCATGGTTTGCCCCAATTAATTTTATGCCATATACGTTCATGAAAGTAGTATAACACAATCTTTGTAAAGAACTCAATGCTGGCTATACCTGCTGCTAGATGGGGTTGGCCGGTTAGTAACCAACTAACAATAAACGTATCAACGCTACCAGTGAATCTCCAGGTAACTGCCTTGGTAATAGATCTAATACGGCTTTCCTGCCGTTGCTTAAAATTCATTGCAAGTTTATTTGCAATAGTATCTGCCCAACGTTCGGCACTCTTTGCCATAATACGATAATCGTATTGCTCAGGTGCTACAAATACTCTATTAGTATCTTCGTAACGACCAGTATCAATAGTATCCAACCAGATAACCAAATTGGCTCCATATGCTTCCCTCATAGCAGGTAAAGGAGCAACAAAGTCACTGATCACAAAGTCTGCACTAGACTTTTCTGCCAGGTCTCGCATACGGTGCCCTTGGCGTATACGACCTGCTTCGCTAAAATCCCAATCGTTAAATCGTTCACGCACCTCGTCTGCGTTAAACCATTCAACCGTAAAACCTTTATCGTGTAATTCTTTTTGAAGGGTTGTGGCTAGATAAGTTTTACCCGATCCAGGAAGTCCCATTATTAATATTCGAAAACTCATGACAATACCTTTATACCATATTTCTGTTCAAACCTATCTGCATCTACACGATCATTAACCATTGGCTCGCCTTTAATATTTAAGCTAGTGTTAAGTAACATAGGGCAATCGGTCATTACAAACCATTTTTCTAAGAGTTCTCTGATCCCTGAACCGTCTTTTGGAACCGTCTGTACTCTACTGGTCCCATCAACGTGACAGATAGCAGGATAGCGACTAGGATGCCGACAACGAGCGACTGACTGCATATAACGGCTATTAGTCCACCCACTGTGGAAATCAAAGTACTGATCAGCCATCTCTTCAAGTATGACAGGAGCGAAAGGTCTGAATTGTTGTCTACGCTTGATTTCATTTACTCTATCCTTTATATCTTTACCACGTGGGTCTGCTAACAAACTGCGATTGCCTAGCGCACGTGGACCAAATTCTGCGCGACCACTAGCCACCCCAACAATATCATTGCTAAGGAGACTATCAAGGAGTCCATTAACCGGGTATGCTCCGACAATTTCATGCCCAAGATAAGCGTTACGCCAGCTAAGACGACCACCGTAAGCGAGGGCCGCGGCACCAAGGCTACTACCAGCATCGCCTGGGTTAGGCATAATCCAAATTTTTTCAAAATATTCACCAAGGTTCCTATTCGCTAAACAGTTAAGGGCAACACCACCCATGTAAACTAAATTTGTGCTCCAGTTAAAGTCTCTAGCACGACGTATTACATTATATACCAGTGTTTCTAATAAATCTTGTGTACCGGCTGCAATGTCTGCATCGTGTACATATTCAAGATAGTTAGAAGGAATACCAGTATGGAAGTTATCTTTAAACAATACATTAACTTCATCGTGAACAAAATGATGGCTAATTACATCTCCAAGATCACGTTTACCATATGCACTCATACCCATTAGAATATATTCATCTTCATTGGGTTTAAGGCCTGCACGTTCAGTCATTGCACTATAAAACAATCCTATACTATGCGGATATCGTTGTCCCCAGAGTTTCTTGTAATGTGCTACACCTCTACTATTGTATTCAGCACCGTAAATGCTAATTGTATCAGATTCGCCAATGGCATCTATTACTACTACAGTAGCACGATCAAAAGTGCTAGTTTGAAATCCTGCTGCAGCATGACTTAAATGATGATTATATGACTTTATTTGTTTAGGTTTATTAGGTAACCACGGAGCACATTGATTGTATATAATATTCTTTGCAGACAATTTATGCCATTCAATTCCTTGTCCACTATACCATTGACGCAACTGCTTAGCCAATGGACGTTCATAGTATGCTATTGTATCAATTTGATAATCGCGAACTTCATCCAACAATCCTTTACAGATGTCTGGATCATTCTTTAACTTACTATAACGTTCGCTGTGTCCGGCAAAAAGTATATCGCCTTGAGTATTAATTACACTAATTGCGGCATCATGAAAACCAGCCGATATTCCTAATATGTTCATTGATTTTTTCTGCTATTCGTTGATGACCAAGCTCCAATGGATGACCACCAGGACCTTTTGGACAGTCCCACATCCACTCTACCATTCCTGCTCGAGGCCAACCTAACCAATAACTTGGTGTTGGTTCTTGTACCCAATGTTGAATGTCAAATGCACTTACAAATAAATGAGGTATTTCTTTAATTACCAAGTAACTATGTAATAATTCTGCTTGTGTTAAAAATTTAGATCGTGCCCACATTATATCCCAGTCATTGAACACAGCCGTAATTACATCTTTTCCAAACTTAGCTTCGCTAGTTGGTGTTAAATGTTTATTGGATATTTCTATTCTATTAGGAGTGGTCCACGCAATTATTGCATGTGTTGGTTTTTCGTTACACTTAATATAGTCAACTGTACTACGTAGAATATAATCATTGCTAGCACCCGGTACTGCAATATTTACAGTATTAGGAATTAGTTGTGGCCATGCAATTGAGCTTTCTTCGCCACTTGTAAAACTGCACCCATTTACTAGTATCTTCATTTTTTATTTATATATAAAAGGATCTCTTTTACGCAGTTCGCGCAACTTACGGCGGTATTTAATTTCTAATTGAATTCTATTCCACAGATTTTTTAACCAATTCATTGAATTTTCCTTTAATAAGTGCTGCTGCGTCTTGATGTGCTTGCTCTAGAGGATGCTGGTAAGGTCCTATTGGGTATTTATTCTCGACTGCCCATTGGTAAAACCCTCTTGGTGTAGTTGTATTCCATGGCTCATCAGCTGCAGGGAACATATACCAATTGTTAAAATCAACCATATCCCAATATGCTTGAAGTTGCGGATCATCTTTATAAGAGAACACAATGTTGTCGGCTGCAGTAAAAATATAAGGAATATTGTTAGCCTTAAGGTATGTTTGCAACATTAAAATGCTTTTTACTGTATTAAAATGTTGGAACCAATCAATATTAACGTTAGTAAAGAAATGTCGTGCAAAATCTTTAACTGGTCGTCTATTAGTATTTTCGTATATGCTAATAGTAGCAAAAGGACTGTCTGGGCTATCAGTATTGTATTCAAACGGGAATTCAAATCTTGGTACAAAGGTCCAGGCAACTATAACTACCGGAGATTTATTTTCTCGTTTAACTTGTTCGCACTTATTAACAGTCATGCGTAATATAGCGTCATTTGCATTTCCGGGCCTTGCACACGATGTATATTCAACGCCTAATTGATCGGCTAATAATGCAGTAAATGTCAACAGACTATCTCTAGGACTATTTATATCCCAGTCCGACAATTCATTTCCATGAATAAAACTATCACCTCCGGCTACTAAAATCATACCCTGGTTTCATCATGTCTATTTGCATTTGTTTGTAATTTGGCTCACTCCAACAATAATTGTACGTTTGCTTTACCCCGTCAATCTCAATTGAATATATATCTAGGTGATCACTTAATATATCCCATATTTGAAAATTATTATCAGATCCAAAATCTTTTATTAAATCAATTTCACCAATTGGTAAATGACCATTACTTAAATTTAAATCCTCAGGATCCTTGTTATTATTAATCATCCAAGATTTAAATTTATCTATATGTTCAGTTACCCATGGCGTACTAGGATCTCCGTATATGGTATCTTTTCCCCACTCAATATCAAATTCACCACTGTAATATTTTAATTGAGTAATTGCAGCACACACAGTATCAGTTAAATCTGGTGCACCTTCGTCCCTAAACACTTCGTAATAGGTTTTGCCAATTTGTGCCCAATGCATATAAACGTGACCAAGTCTTCTATTAAATTGATTAGTAGCAAATCCTTGTTTGTGGATATCCTTTAGATCATATCTAGGGGCATGTAACCAAGTTGTTATCTGACTAGGTCTAATCCAGTCACTCATGTATTTTTGTTTTTGTTGCCCTAGTAATAAATTTTCTAATTCATGACATAAATTGTTAAGTTGTCTTATAGCGTACTTTGTTTCGTAGTCAGCAATGCGATAGTAAGGACTTAATTCTGTCACAGTACCTTGAAGAACTTCAAAATGATTATGAAGTCTATTCATAACACTATGTTTAGCTTGTAATCCTAAATGTTGATAATAATATTCGTCATCCTGACAAATTCTATTACCATATGATCCGATGTCATAATCTTCACCAAAACGAACTATGTCTGGTGCAAAATAATCTTCAATTACATAAAAAGGAAGTCCTTCATTTTGCCATTGCAGTGTGGCATTAAATTGATTTATTTGAAAGATTGCTTCGTTTAGTTGCTTACATAGGTAATCTAAATTCCTTGATGTTTTTGGAAAACCCATAAAACAAAAATTCTTTTCTAATAGATTTCCTGACTGAAGTAAATCTTTAAGTGCAACTATCCAGTCATGACCTAATTCATGATCAGACGGAATAATATTATAATCAATTTGATCTTTATAGTTTAATGGATTCCGCAGTACAACTTTAACCGATGGCATTCCACCACTCATATACGTCTGCTCTCTTTGAAAGTATTTCATCCATAGTTATAGATTGGCTACGGATAGACTCTAATTGTAACACACGAGCCTTGCCTCGAGCAACACCTTTGGCGTATTCCGCTTCACCATATTGCTCTTGAAAGGTAGGGCGTGTTTTTAACTGAACTAGTATATCCTTTAACGGTCCGGCTACTCCGGCATTTAACATTTCATCTACCCAAGGATCTAATATTTCCCTAGGTAGGGCTAAAGGTGACATAACTATGTCCGGACTAAAACTAAAGACAACCTTTGCCAGGATGTCAACGCCCAAATCGTTACCCAACTGCTGTATATTTTTCACTTCAAACATACCCGGAAGGGTAAGAGTGAAGTCTAATCTCATCTGACGTCTATTTGTAGCGAGTTTAACTCCTCTTTTAAAGTTTTCAAGCCATTCTGTATAGTTAAGGCCTGTTCGGATATACTCTCCAATTCTTTCTGTGCCATCGATGCTTGCACATATCTGCCAATCCCGTAACCTACAAAGTATATCACTGTACAAATCAATACCCCGATACCTGACACGGCTAAGGTTTGTATTATATCTTGCGTAGACATTTGGCCCATCTCCTAGTTCAATTATACGCTGCATATACCGCCAATGTTGTTCATACATTAACGGTTCCCCTCCCACCCAGTACACCTCTTCGATACGGTGGTCCTCAACTGCTGCTGCGAACTCGGCTTCAATTTGAGTATTTTGGAATTCTTCAATTTGATATTTGATCTCAGGTTTCATCCAATTGTTCTTTGGATCCCCCCAGTTGATCATGTTATGTTGGCGTTGCTCAGATTCCCAAGCACTGCTTAACATGTCTCCACACATGCGGCACTTGAAATTACAGAGATTACTAAATCTGTAATCCCACGATACCGGTTTCATTGTGGTATATCCAGTATCGTCTGTTTCTTCTACTACTTGTGTGTACTTATGTCCAAATAATTGATTAAAATAACTGCGGTAAACGTCTGTGTTTAGTAACTTGTCATTACATACTTCACACTCGGGCAATGTTTCCCCGGCCATCATACGTTTACGTACAGAGCGCATATGATCGCTGTTCCAGTGTTCTTCTAGTGTAATGGGGATATATTTTCCAGTACCAGAACTGGTGTCAATATACTGCTGAAAGTTTTGTGCGGGTTCACGACTAGCACAGCATAGTCTACGCTCAGTTTGTGGACTGAGATATGTATGTGTCCACGGCGCCATACATAATGTATTGGGTTTAGTTGAACTCAAGTTTTTCAAATTCTAAAATTGGTTGTTTTATAATATACATTAAGTCATCTAAATTTGTAACTTTTCCGATTACCGGATAGCCCGTGTATCTTAAGATTTTTTCTGGGCCGTGCAAGTTGTAAAAATTATAATCGTGCTGTTTGATATCGTCTAATAACTCTTGATGCTTAAAAAATTTCCCAACACTATCAATTACTACGTTAATACCTGGTTTAATAACTGTATGAAATTTACATGTTTGTGAGATATTTGTATAATCTTTCTCTATAAAAAGTTGCACCGGGCTTGCACCAACAAATGGATATTGCAATCTAATATCACCAAACGTCATTGAATCTTGAAAGTTAAATGACTTATCAATTGGTATTATATCGTCATTATACCATTCAATCTGCAAACAACTTCGTTTTAACGTATACGGATATCTTCCTTGGTTTAGTAAATGTAACCCTTGATGAATCTCATGTAACAATTCGTCATATTCTACAGGCACACCATTAAATCCGTTTTTTAATAATACTTCAATATCTTTATGCAATCGTGCAGCAACTTCATAATTGTCAGACTGATATTTCCAATCCCATCCAAGTTTCTGATTAGCCTGCTCAACTAAACTATTCATGTATTCAATGGTGTATTTTGCAGGATCTCTATATGTAGGCATCTGCCTATTATAATTTTTTTGAACTAAATTATAATAAGACTGCCCAGTAATTGAATCTTCTATTTCTACATTTAATACAGGTAGATTTTTAAAAAATATGTTAAACTTAAACATATCCCATTGACTTTGCTATCTCAGGATGAGTATCCATAAAGTTCTGTTTTCTGTATGCATCAGTCTGTTGCATTTTACGACAAAATTCTTTACCGTCACTTCCGGTACCATTTTTAATAAAGTTTATTATATTATTAATTTCATGTTGATAACGATTAGATGACCAGAAAGTAGTTGTCAATTTATCAAGCACCAATTCTTGTGCAGTTGGCGTCATATATTGTATACTCATATGATCCGGACTATGCATCATATTAAAGTAAACGTCACCAAAATTCTTAGTGTCTGCCCAAGCTAACAATTCATCAAGATAATACACGTTTTGTATATTAACTGTAAAACATAATTGTGTAGTTATATTGGGATACAAGAGTTGCATACTATGAACTGAATCAATTATCAAATTAGCAGTATCCCACTTCGCACCATATCTTTCGTATTCAAATCTATCGTTAACATTGTCAATACTAAATGCAATATCAACACGCCCAAAGTCTCTCCAAATTTCTACCAGGTCCTGTGGCCATTGTGTTGCATTGGTATTATAATGGATATCAATATTTTTACTGTATCCTTGTGCTACTGCGTATTTTAACAAGTCAATATGCTCTTGAATCAAGAAAGGTTCGCCGCCAGTGAATTCAAGATACTTAATATTGGGTAACAGTTGTTTTAAGTTTTCCCAGAAGTTTGTATCTGGATTACGTGGCCACGCACCTTGCTTTAACCATTGATATGCAATGTGTTGTTTCTTATCAAAGTCTTTTGGCATATAATCTAATTCTTCTGCTGCCCATTTACTGCTAGACCAGGATCCGCATATACGACATTTAAGATTGCAGATGTTTCCTAATTTTAAATCAAGGAACCATAATTGATCCGGATCATCGTTATACCAATCAACTTCGTGATACAATTCTTTTAAACGTATGCGACTATTCATACGTTTACTTGTTCTACCAGCAGCCTCTTCGTCCCAACATAGTTTACAAGTTTCGGGTTGCTCACCAGTACGAAATTGCCTACGAAGATTTTGCATATACTCACTATGATAAATTGATTTTAAGTCGTCTTTATTTAGATCAAACTTAACACCGTTATTATCAGTAATTTCTTCTCGTGCAAGGCAGCACGGGCGAGCAGTACCAACTGGACTAGTTTCAATACTAATCCAAGGCAACATACAAATTGTGTCAGGTAGTGGCATAATTTCTTAATGATGCAAGTTCAGGAAATGTACTCCAAAAATCTTCGTTTCGTATACGATCCAATTTTTCAACTTCTTTAATAAAGATTGGTAATAAATGGCTAGCGTCCTGTGCTAAAAGTAAATTTATTAGACTACGATATCCATTAGTAGCTCTTTGTAATGTTTGGTCCAATGGCTCTAACCAAGCTAAATGATTTTCGTATGCTGGTTTAACAATATTATGTTTAAAGTCGGTGGGTAGTATATCCACTCGATACCACTCGGGTCCTTGGCATACATTAACATTAAAATCTTTTGCTTCAATTAACCCTAGCTCTGTCCACTCTTTATGGAAATCTAGTACATGGAGCACATTCATTGAGCTGATGGTAGCATTAATATAAAAATCTACATGGGGTACTTCTTGTTTCATTTTTAATCTATTTTCAATTGTCTGCTGCCAATCAGCTCCTTTACGCATTAACTCAGCACGATTGCCGCTTGCATCAAGACTAGCACCAACACTAACATTTTTAAAATGTTTCCAGTATTCAAATACATGTTTATCTTTAAATCTTAGTTCACTGAAATTTGTATTATACTGTAGGCGTATATCAGTTTTACCTGCTTCAATGAGTTTTTCTAACATGAAATAATGCTCTTTCATAATTAGAGGTTCACCGCCGGCAAAATATATTTGTTCAAGATGCGGAATATGTGGTAGCATCTGTTCGAGCATAGAGTCCTCATCGCCGGCAGTGTATTCAACTCTTGCCATTTCTCGACCAAGAACATCAGGTTTATTGCCATACAATTTAACATGATCATTGAACCAGTTACTACTGAATATTGGTCCACAACTACGGCAACTAAAATTACACAAATTAGAAAACCTAACATCCCAATATCTTATTTTAAACTCTGGATGAGTTCCATCTGCTTCAGTTAAATTTATTTCGTCTATCAAATGGCCATAGTTACGATTACTATCATTCCGCATACTAAAAAATCCATTTTCTTCCCTCTCGTAACACCGTGTACATTCTTTGCATGTCTTATCTTCAAGCATATTCTTACGCATTGTTTTATAAGGGTCTTGATTCCATACTTCTTTCATTGTGTTCTTGCGTAGGTCTCCCATTGGATGCCAATACTCACTAAAACAACAAGGATACGCACGACCATCAGGAAACGCATGCAAGTGTGTCCATGGCAATATACAAAATGTTTTACTTTTAGTTAGCTTATATTTTTGATCCTCGGTCATGCTATTAAAATCACCTTTTAAAGGTATTAACGACAAATATTCGTATCCAATATTAATTTTGTCAGAATCTTTTTCTAATAATATAAGTTCTTCTTTAATTGATTCATTATTAATATTATCATTTACATAATCTTCGTAGGAAGGCCAATCTTCTCCTGCAAAGACATTGTAAGAAGTTTTGTTAAGTTTAGTCATAGTTTATTATACCAATCTGCTAGTGCAGGAAATGTTTCTACAAAGTTTTTATTTCTACGTTGATCGTATTGTTGATGAAACTGTTTAAAATCTCCGCGCAGCTTAGGTAAATCAAATGCTTCGCTGTGCGGAGTTTTAACTACATCAAGATAATCTATTAGACGCTGTATGTGATTCTTTTCGTGTTCGTGCAACCATTCATTATCATTGGCAGCTATCCAAGTTTCTAAATTGTTTTTGTGTCTTGTTCTATGTTCGTCGGGTAATACTAAAGGGCTTTGAAAACTAGGGAAACGTAAAATATTTAGTGTAAAGTTCGGAAAGTCTTTACCGTAACACATCTTCCATTGTATCATACAGTCTAGAAATTCAGTTAAACTTTCAAGACAAAGAGCATTGACAGTACACATAACGTGTAAGCCACGTAACTTAACTACGCTATAGTTATCGCAGATAAGTTCTATACTGTTAGCCCAATCGTCCCATACTAGACCATCTCTAATATACTCTGCGTGTAACCCAATGGACTCGTTACTAGTGTATAAGTCTATAGGCGCATCTACACTATTAAACAATCTATCTACATCAACTTGTGTACCAAGATTACTATTGATTGCAAGTCTTGTTTTACTCTTGCCTTTGTTTTCCTTAAACCAATCCAATAGCTGCCAGGTGTAACCAGACATTAAAGGCTCTCCGCCGGTAATACGTAACTCGTCTAAGCTTTGATGTAGGTCCGATTCCCACCACTTAAAAAACGCTTCCACATACGGATTACTCTCGCCAAATCTATAAAGTTGACTATTGTCATGAGTATGAGTAAAGTGATTCCTGCCGTCTGACACCAAATTAGTGTAGGGTCCATTGTCTCTGATATCTTTAACCCATGTTGAACTGAAAGCAGGATTGCAGTAAGAGCAAGCGAACTGGCAAGTACGGTCAAAACTGATTTCAAGAGTGCGAAGATTAGTATCTTCGGTGTATGATGCTTTGTACGCACGATCTAAATCCTCATCTGAGTATATAACTGTTTTGTATACACGGTCGCTGATATTGTCTCTACCAATATCCTCTATTTTCCAACAATACTCGCAGCCTTCGGGCCTGTCACCTTTTTGCATTAGACGGCGTTCTGCTTTCTTTTTATGTGTATTGTGTAGTGTTCGAGGATTCTCTATTACATCTTCTACCTCAACCTTGTGTGGCAATGGATGATGGCAACTTGTGGTCATGCCGCTGCCTAACCATATAGTTGCATTATACCATTTTGCTCCGCAGAATGATTCTGACTTAATGTCAATTACTCTGCGTTTATATTCTAAGTCTGTTTCGTTATTAATTCTGGGCATGGTATCTACATTCCTCCCAGAACTCTCTCATTTCTGGGAACGTTTTTAAAAAGTTGGTTTCTCTACGTTTGTCGTGCTCATTAAAGAATCTATAAAAGTCAGCACGTTGTAGTTTAACATACTCTGGATCCAATTTGCTACCTTCCTTCATCCAATCTATAGTTCTACGCATACGTTGTACTTCATAATCCTTAAATCCTCGAAATGGTTGATCTGGGTGCTCTAAATTTTCTTCCATCCAATCGGCTACATCAGTTAATCGTTGTGCATACACCGGAGGCAATATCTGTAGGCTTTGCCAAGCGGGTTGCCTTAGCAGTGGAGTATCAAACCAAATACGTTGGTAGGTATCACTGTGTAGCCGTCTATAATCTAGTATATCGTGTAATAGTCTTTTAATTCCTAGTACACTAAGATTATTCATTGTTATAATAAAAGTAAGGCTATTTCTTTTTGTTACTTCTAGTAGATACTTTGAACAATTATATCTAAGTTTAGAATAAGTTAAACCATTACGTATGTATTCTGCGTGTTCTGGTATTCCAGAATCTACACTAACGTACTGCATGAAATGTTCAATTTGTGTGTTGCATAATCGTTGAACATAGTCTATATACTTGTTTATTAATTGTGGATCTACACTAAAATTACTAGTAACGTCAATGTGCAAATCTGGCTTAGGTAGTGCTAACACATAATCAAATACCTTGTAGGTATTCTTATCCATTAATGGTTCTCCACCGGTCATCCTAAAATGTTTTAACTTTGGATACAACTCCGGCCACCATTCCCAAAATGCATCTACATAGGGGTTGTCAGCACGAACAGGTATAGGCTTGCGACGACCATTAAAATGGCTCGGGTCATTATGAGGTTTACTAGTAGGGTAGGCTCCCCATCTCTGGATTTCGTCTTCCCATGACGAACTAAACTGCGGACTACAGTAACTACACCGAAGGTTACAAGCATGATTAAAATTAACTTCCACATAAGAAGGAATAGCATCTTCATCTCCAGTTGAGTTTAATATTGTACCAAAGTGTTCCGCAGCCCATGGTTCACCTGACCTATAATGTCTATCACTTAGATTACCTAGATCCTCTTGTGTCCAACAATAACTACATTCTTGTGGACGTTCGTTGCGTAACATAATCTTACGTTGTTCTTTTTTGTGTGGTGTATTGTGTAATGCACCTGGATTATCTTTTAGTAGTGAGGCATCTATTTCGTGTAACGGTGGGTGATAACAACTGTTAGTTAATCCTGTAGGTAAATGTAAGCTAACCTGCTGCCATTTAGCAAGACATAGTCCTTCGCCTAGTTTTTCCTTCATCTGCTCTGCGGCAGACATGAAGTCACTTACCATCCTTCGATCCTACGAATAACATCCATCTCTGTCATCATAATTTCACTGTTACGTTGACCAGTACTGTAATGATGTTTAAAGAATTGACTTTGCTCAGGTGTATATGTGACAATAGGTAATCCTAATCTTTTAGTTAGTGCATCTTCTATATTTTTACAGCCTTCGGCAGGATCTTCTGTGCTAAAACTTTCCCACAGTTTTTCTAATACATCAAAATCTTGTACGTAACGATGATCCCAACCTTCTAACATAATCATAAATGTACCTAGTCTGGCACCGTACATTGCCCATAAACCATTCTCAACATCTGCTCCTACACTTTGCCAAATACACAAATGGTCGTAATTACGATTGTTAACTTTCTCTTCAAATTCCGCTAATGTAGGTTTACGACCACGATCTAAACACATCTTTACGCCTTCGCGATATCCAGCACGCCAGGCTTGCTTAGGTGTACCATTAGGATATGTAGTGCTATAACAATTATGCATAGCAAAATACTTTGGATCAAAACAAAACTCCACAGCAGTTTCATCACTACCATCACTTGCTTCGTGTGTACGCATGTTATTAATAAATTCGCGACTCCAGACACTTAATCCACCATTCCCATATCGCAAACCATTAATGATATTACGTGCCTTCCAACGAAATGCACCACTCTCTTGTTCTGATTTTATACGTAACTGTAAATTAAAAAACTCTGGATCAGGAATATTATCGCCATCAACTAGCACAAACCATTCAGTATTACTAGCTGCTGCCGCTGCTTTGTGTGCAGCATCTGATCCTTTAACTCCGTCAACACGTTTTACCCATGGAATCATGTTTTGGATCTTAATCCAAAATTCTTCCTTTTTGGGTTCATCGTATGTAAGGAAAATACAGTCTAGATCTGCTACATCAATTATTTTTGGGTCCATAATATTCTATTTCTGAATGGTTTTCTTCGGACGTTAACGCCAATGCTGCATGTCCTTTTACTACACGTTGGCCAGACTCTGCTTTTACTAAGTTTACGCGATACCTAGGTGTTGTGTCAATTATTGTTAGTTTTTTATCAACAACCTTTAGTAAATTAGTTGAGGTTCTGTGAAATATATCTGGATCATCTAACACAATATAATTACCATCTGCAGGATGACCTGTTTCCCATAAACCAATTATAGTGCCGTCATCATTATAATATAATCTATATTCTTTTACAATCACAGGTCGCTGCGAATCGCAATCAGCAACTAATCTCCAAACCTCAGCCCACAGTTCTTCGTCGTTCATAGTAGTCAATTATTTCCTCCGTTGCAAAGCTTTTATCGTAGTAGTGTAATGGGTGATACTGATTAATATTATTAATTCTAATCATTCCGTTATTAAATTCAGTTACGTACACATCCTGAAACGATGCTGCCTCATCATATCCGTTGATACTAGGTTTCATATGTACAAAATTTATAAAGTCTGCTGCAGGTAATGTACATAACTCTGGACTTAGGGCATTAGCAGCAATAGCATAGGCAACATCAGTACTCGCATACTCATCACCACAACCAAGCAATGAATTTCTTACTGCAGGCCACTGATCAAAAATTTGTTGTGCTGTTCTAAAAAAATTAGCAGCAGTTTGACTAAATCTAAAATACATTAATCCGCTATAAACATCAGGTAAATGATTGTCATCAAACAACTTTCTGTATCGTCTTGATGTGGCAGGTAGTTGTTGATAAGTTTGGCATCCTGTACTTAATACTATGTCACGTAGTCTAAATGTGGTCCACCAGTGATCTACACTTCTAGTGAACAATAAGTCACTTTCTACTTTGACTGTTTCTTTAAAAGGAGTAAGCCAAAATGCCGCAGGGTCTAAGCCAAATGGTCCAGTGGTACTTGTTGGTGCTTCAATTACATAATCAAATACCGCTCTATGATAGTCTTGAACTTGTGTAGCAGTGGCAGCGTCAACTACAACTGCATAACTATTAATCCTCTGAGTTGCTTTAATATTTAATGCTTGTAAATATGCAAGTCGTAGATAGTTGGTGTCTACCGTATTAGCAGCTACAGTTAAAAATCCTTGTTGTTCTTTATGTTGACTCATTGCTTAATTGTTCTACTAGTTGTGCAAAGTTATCACTTTGTAAATATGCTTTACTCATTATATGTAAATTGGTGCGTGGTACTACGTATGCGCGATTACTATCTTTAATAATTAGTTGACCGTCTTTAATTTGAATAGAGTCAATAACTTGATCAACCGTAATCATTGTGCCTGGAATAGATGCTGCTGATATACTATAACCATTTAATAGAATGTCTGCAATTGCAAACGCATAATCGTTACGATAATTTCTCTCTTGCATATTAAATAGTAATCTGTAGTAGCCGTAGTTGTTTTGCACACGACTAACAAGATCAAAGAATAATTTTGCTCTAGGTGTTTTTCTAAAAGCAAATACTGTTCCCCATACAAAAGGTAAACTATTTGGTCCCATTACTGCAGGAACATCTTGAGTTAGTGCTGTGCTATTCCTTTGTAGTAAGTAATCCCATGGTTGAGCAAATATTTTTAATAAATTTTGATCTAGTACTAGATAGTCAGCATCAATCACCAATGTTTCATCATATGGGCTTTGTTCATAAACTTGATATCTGTTGCTATTGCGCCAGGGGATAAATTCGCCAGTATCTATATTGTATCTTGTATTTGTAGTATCAGAGTCTGCGTCTGTGATTATAGTATATGGCAGTCTAAGTATGTGGCTAGCAACCTTTAAGGTTTGTTCTGCAATTTTAACATAATCAACTTGCGGGGTATTATTAGCAAATGCTACAATGCCTTTAGATTTTACGGATTTTTTTGAGTTGTTCATGTTCATTATGCCAACGATTCATCACCTGCTGATAGTGCTGCTGTGCAGTAACTAAAAATGTTTGGCGATCGATTAATATTGGATTTTGATAAGTATCTTCTAAATATATTTCATCTATTGGCCAAGTCTTCACAAAGGCTATAAGTTCAGGTGTAATTTTAAACATACCGCCTGAATGTGCCATATGTAAATCTGTTTGGATTTTTTCTCGTAGGATTCGTTTATTAATTTGATAGTCTGTGGACAGACGTATCTCTTCTATCAATGGATTAATATCACTCATAGTATAAATGTAGAAACTGGTTAGAGTATTATTATACACTAACCAGTTTAGATTGTAAAGACTTTAGATTATTATAATTGGGTAACTGTTATTGCACCCCAGGTGTTGGCTAGATTAGTTATTTCTGGGAAAGACACATCTACTGTAGCTGTAACAGTTAAACTCAATGAATCGTTAATTGATACTGCACCAGTACCTTGAGTTGAGTTGATAGTTGCCCAAAACTCAATGGTATCACCGTTTCCGCCAAACGATCCTTGAGAACCGCCAGGTTTAACTGTTATAGTTCCTGTATCTGAAGTATAACTTGCTGTGGTACTAGTAAATGATACTACAGTGGTATTAGCATTAAACGGAGAGGTATAATATCCTTTGGCGGTGTCATTAGTACCTAATGTAGCACCAGTTCCAGTTCTGCCACCATTTGTATTAGCAGCAAATAGTGCAATACCACCTAAACCATCAACGACTGCTTTTGCTGCAACAGATCTTGCCACTGCATCTGCTACTGCAGTAACGTTAAACTTTAAACGTCCACCAGCATTAAAGAAAAATCTAGCTTTATCTGCGCCGCCGGTAAAAGTAACACGAGTACCAAAGCTACGTGTTAGTGTTGCTGTAGTTGATGCGCTGGTCCAGGCTGCATACGCAGCTAGTCCACTGACGTTCGTAACTGCAGCCGAGTTTGATGCAAATAATAATCTGTCGGTGTTAATACCATTAATCTTAGTTTGCAAACTTCCTGAATATCCAATTAGTTGTCCTGCAGTATTTGCAGTTAATCCAGATGTTGATCCATTAATGTGTGTATTAGCACTGTTTAGCGTATTAATTAACGACGCCCACTGTGTTGCAGTAACAATGCTAGACGCCGAAACTGATGCAATTGAAGTTTGCCCATACCCTCTACTGTTCGCACCCCATGCCCAAACACTATTTAAATCTGTACCTGTGATACTAGTGTTAGAACCTGCTAGAGTATTATAATCTGTGGCTAGTATCAGCCCGCCTTGTGCGTATGCCATCCTTGATATTTCCTTTTAACTATTTAATTTAACTATGGCTTCTACTGTGCCTTCGCCATCAGTATTTTTATCTTCTAGACTTCTACCAAACACATTCCACGGAGTTAGCTCATTTTTAGCACCAGCTCTAGCTAGGCCATTACCAGCTGAAACTAAACGATCACCTTTGCGAATTTTTCCAATAACTTTTACCGGGACACGACCTTGTACTGCTACTGGTGGATGTGTTGAATCTGATCCTGCACCCGAATTCATTAGGTAAGCAGCTTTTGTACTTATGACCCCGAATACCTCATCGCTTAATTCTTCAGTTACTAATGTAATTTCTTTTACACCGCCTAATCCTACAATAGTACCGGCTGTGTAAGGTTGGTCTGCTTCAAAACGTTCCGCTAAGTCAGCGTATTGTGCATGTATAGCGGTACCATAAATGTTATTCCACCACGACGTCGTTGATCCTAAATTATAGGTTAGGTTGGCTGATGGTAATAAACTTGCGGGATAAACGGCTGTTCCGGTGCCAACACCTAGCTGCTGATCCACATAATCTTTAGTTGCTAGAGTAAACCCGTTTGATGCTGACGTTGGGCTTGCGATCGCTTCAGCAAGTCCAGAAACTGCATTACCTTTAAGGAATGTTGTATCAACTGAATTTACTTTAACACGTAAAATTAAATCTTTATTATTAGTAGTATTTTTTAAATAAACATCACCACTTGAAACATAACCTTCAAAATTATTTGACGCACCAAATTTAAGTCCAGTATCATTTGTTATAGAAAGAGTGCCGTTAATAGACCCGTTTTGGTCATTACGTAAAAAGCTAGTAGCAGGTGTACTAACTCCACTATAATTTAAGTTATTAGCAACGTCAGCATTACCATAGAAAGACTGATTAATTGCTGTACTTAAATTCAATCCGCGATTAATTGTACCAAATCCAGATACTGCTGTTGTAAAACTTGCTTCTTTACTCCAAATCCCAACAAGAGTATTATCAATATAAAATTTTAAAACTACGTAAGTAGCAGCAGGAGATAAGGAAACTATAGTATCGGGAATAGCTCCTGTGTTACCTGTACTTGATGTACCAGCTGGTCCAATAACAGTCCAAGTAGTTCCGCTCCAAACTTTTAATTGTAAATTTGAACTATCCCACCATTGTTCACCAATAACCGGAGTCCCAGTATAGCTTCCGCTTGAAGTTATCATTGATACTACTTTCCAAGCGGCATTTGAGGTGCCTTTAGAAGTAGCTGCGTTAACTTTTAAAACTTTTGTACCCGAATCCCACCATAATTGCCCTACTAGCGGGGCTGTGGGTGCGCTTGATCTAGCAAAATTCTCCATTAACTGGACAAAATTTTGATTCAAAAATACACCATAACCAGGATAGTTTTTACCAACTAGGGTTAAGCTTGAATTTGTTTGATCAATTGTTCCATCAGTTAATCCACCTGATATTAACGCGGTACCATTTGATAAGTTTATATTATAGGACATTTTTGTTTATTCTCCGACTTTAGTTATTTATGCTATGTTTTTAGGTTTTCATTATGTAGCAAAGTGCGTAATATGGGGGTAGATTTTTACCAATTCCGTTTCCAGATCCTTGTGCATTAACTGTAACTGTTACCCCTGTAGTAGCTGGATTAATCCCGGCACCATTTGTAGCAAGATTATTCGCCATCCCGCCGGAAGTACTACTGTAAAGTGATCCTTGTATATAATTACCTACGTAGCGGACACCAGAACTAGTATGTGTATGCCCAGGATCGGTCACTGATGCTCCGTGTGTATGAGAGATCAATGTTGCATCTTTGCTACCACCAGTTGCCCCAATTGTATAACTAGTCCCAGCACCTACAACAAATCTATCTCTGAGATCAGGTGTTCCGTTGTCTCCATCACATAATAGCCACCCTGACGGAATAGTTGCAGACGCCCCGGACCACATAACAACTATCCCAGAAGGTATTGTTGCATCAGTACCAGGAATACCTTGGGCGCCATCTGCCCCCGTAGCACCAGCTGGACCTTGTGGGCCCGGAGTTAGTGAAATACCTGTAATTCTATCGTCAACATATGATTTCATGTTAACATTTGCTGTTACAATTGCTGTATTTGCTGCTGTAACAGCCGACGACAATGTTGACACATTAGAAATAATGTTGCTGCTTAGTTGAGAATTTATTGTTAGTATAGATGCATTTGCTGCAGTAATATTTGCAAGTAGGCTAGTTTCTTCGGTAGTACGTGTGGCTAAATTTGCATAGATTGCAGTAAAGTTTGTGCCTGAAGAGCCAGTTACATTTGCATAAACAGCGTTTAATAAGCTGTCAACATAAATTTTAGTAGTTAGTCCATAGTCTGCAGTAGCATTTGCAGCAACTTCAACTAACCCATTTCCGCCATTGATATATAGAGTTCTAGTATTTGTACCAGCAATATTTGCATACAAACTAATATCACCACCACTTACTTTATTAATAATAGAAACATCACCAAGATCTTGAATTTGAAATCCGTTAGATCCTACAAATAAATTACCAGTTAACGAAACGTTACCAACAATATTACTACCCACAGCGGTCCAACTGGATCCGTTATAAGATTTAATATTATTTGTTGTTGTATCGTACCATATTTGCCCTGTAATTGGATGGGGCGGGTTTGTATCTAATGCAAAGTTTTCTAGTAGATGTACAAAATTTTCGTTTTGTAACTCGCCGTAATTTGACGATAACTTTCCTATTAGCGTTAAACTAGTGCTCGTAGTATCTTGTGTACCATCAAGAACTAATATAGCAGTACCGTCAGTTTTATTAACATAATAAGCCATTGTATTATCCTATACTACTCAAGTTAGTAAGAGTTTGAATACGTACAGTATAATCAATTTGAATTAATCTATTTAATGATTTTTGCACTGGATGGAATACCACATGTGTAAGTAACTTTCCGGTGGTTGTTAATCCAGTGGTGCCGTCATTACTTCGAGCTTTGAGCCCTAGTTCATCAAATGTATAAGTTTCATTTAAATTTGTACTATTATCAAATGCAGCTTGGCCAGCTGGCTCGCCATAATCTAGTAGACAGCTAATCACAATGTCAGTATATACTTGCCCGGGTGTGTGTCTTATTTCAATCTTATTTCTAACAGGATCGGCATTAAGGGTACTTGTATCGTCGACAATTTTAGCAAAAGTTGGATTATATAAGTTACTATTACTTGTATTTGTATTTGAAGGTAGATAGTTAATAATACCAGTAGGATCAACGCTTGTTCCACCGTTACCAAAGTGCATTTCGTAAATATAGCTCTGCCCTTTATTTGCCAAGCAGTATCCAATTGCTTCTGAAATATTTTCATAATGAATGGCATTACGCTTATCAATGAAAACTTCTCCAGATTCTGGATCAAATATTTTTATATGACCTTGTACATGCACACCACCTTTTTCATCAGGCTTACGTTCTTCTTTGGTATTTTCTGGTAAAGATTGCATTTTTTGTTCCATATCATTATTTATCTGTAAATTTATCATGGTATATAACTAGGTTCCGCTCTAATGAATATTGCCCCATTTGTAGTACTATTCTCTAATCCTACCCCGGTCCCCACTGGGATCCAAAGATTACTAGTTAAAATATTCCCAATAATAGTGCTAGTAGTAATATTACCATTAGCATTAATCATCCCTAGCGGGCTCATTGATACTATATTTGCAGTTGTTGTGGTATACGATACCACATTTGCTATATTTACTCTAGTACCAATGTTAGATGCTAGTAATAAATTGTTGCTAACAACATCAACAGCAACAACATTAGAGTTTGTTACTGCTCCTAGTACTCGAACATTTCCGGTATTGCCCACAAATTGTGTAATATAATCACCAATATTTGCTGTAATATTTGAACTTAAGGTTAAACGCCAAGTTACATTAGCAGTAGAAGTTAAATTCCCAACAGTATAAACATTGGCTAAAGTTGATCCACTGTCTGGGATCAATTGCTGTAAGCTACTATCAACTACAAGGCTTCCTGCAGAATGTATTGCAGGTGCTCCTGTTCCTTCAACACTTCGTCTTAACTGTGTTATAGTATTAGGGTACACCATCTGAATGTTTGCTGAGTTTATATAGGAGTTTGCGTTAGCGTACACATTGCCTAACACTTGATAAGTTACGCTGTCAGCCGGGGCAGATACACCAGATGCAGTGTAAAAAATCTCTAATCCGTTAGTTGTTATAGTAACTATAGCATCATTAACTGTTGAAGTTCCACCAATTAAATTACCAGTTATTAAGAAAGCATCACCAATGCTAACTGCAGTGTTGCTGGTATTAAGGGATGCTGAATATCCTGTATTATAAGTCCTAATGTTGAACGTCACACCAGCAACGTTTGAACTAACATTAGAATATAGTGTACCTAAGTCAACAGAAACTAAAGAATTTTTGTTATAAGCTGTATTTTCTAACCATTGATTCGCAACTGCGATATCTGATTCAGAATACATCTGATAGTAATGAATTCTTTCCCCGTTAATGTATACTACACCAGGGATCGCATGATCAGAATTTGGTGATGGTAATGTAGCAATGTCATCAACAAAGACAAATTGATCAGTTAAATTTAAGTCTTTTGAAAGCGTTGTGGTATTATTTGAACTCAATCTTGTAAAAGTTGAATTCTCGTTCATCGAGTGGAATATTCTAAATCCGTAAGTAGAAGTATTTGCAGTATTATTTGAGAATACTCTAATCTCCAAAGCATCATACATATGGCCAGGTACTAGTTCTTCTGGTGCATGGCTACTATAGGTATCTACGTATGCTCCGCCCTCAATATTAATATCCTCAGGTCTGGTTCCTAATGTTGTGTCTAAATATTTGCTATAAATGTTAGAATCTAATATCGCCGTATCTAATTCTAAATAACTAATTTTTATATCAGCATTACCACCAGTTGTGAGTTCTTGTATACTAGCAACAGTTAATACGTTGTTGATATATATGTTTTCGGCTGCACCAACTGTTACGATTGGATATGTTTCTGCGGTTGTTCCAATTGAAGTTGTCTGTTGGAACCCAGTTTTAGTGTGTACAACATCAACAAATCTAGAATTAATTGAATCTTTTAGTACATAAGCATTTCCTAATGTATTTGCTTGAGTTATCACATCCCCGCTATATACAGTAACTGGGGTGTTTAGTAACATCCGGTATGTTGTTTCAATTACTCCGCCGGACAATCTCATATAGTCATTGTCAACACTAATTATTGTAAAATAACCATTGTTAGTAAAATCAAAATCATAGTTTCCTTGAATTCTAATAGAATTATCAACCTCAAAACCTAATTTTTGGAAATCAAGTACTTGTACATTTGCACTAGTGATAGTTAATCCAATGTAGTCAAAACTTACTATATTGCTTGATATTTCAAAGCTGTTGGCAGTAAATCTTGCTGCTGTGACTTTTGCTCCTGGGTAATCAACACCCGACATAAGGTCAGCGAAACTGTTATTAGGCATACCGAGGCTTGGCTGATAAAATACTTTAATTCTATCAGTTGCTCTAAGTAAAATATTAGAATTGTCAATACGATCAAATAAGGTATAATCAAATACTGCCCCGTTTAAAACGGCTGTATCTTTAGCTTTAAACGGCTCATTTTGATATGAAATAATACTACCACTTTGAATCCATACGTTTCCGATCCCAGTTCCGCTACTAATAATAGTCTCTGGATAAGCTACATTTGGTTGCCATAGAATCACATTTGAATTGTATAACACTCTATCAAATTTAAGTGTGGTATCAGTGGTTCGCACTAAGTTATAACTTGAAGATACATCTGGTTCAAAATATTGATTTTTAAGCAAAGGATAAACGATAGCTCCGGTGCCTATACCATTTATTGTCACAGTAGGTGTAGAAGTGTATCCACTACCAGGATTAGTAACAACTATGCCAGTGATTTGTTGAGTGCTTGGATTTATTGTAGTGATTGCAGTTGCGCCATAACCACCACCGCCGGTTATTTCAACGTTAGGGGCTATGCCGTATCCAATTCCAACATTTCCAATTATAAAATCAGAAATCATATAAGGATAATGATTATACCATTCTGCATAAGGGCTATTAGATGCCAAAAATGCCATATCAGTTGGTGCCGCAAAAGTACCTGTACTACTGTTATACACGCTAGGTAGGTCAAAGTCTGCCCAATCTCCAGTTGCGGTATCTATTGCATCATATATAGGCAAATAATCTTTAAGTTTTGTTCTATAAGGCTTAATTTCATTGATGTAATTTTCATAGAAAGTTTGATCATCTTTTACATAATTAGGTATTTGTTCTAGTTTACGTAAGTTATGATATGCATCAATGAAGCTAGTTTTAAATATCCAATCTGGCGCTTTTTGTTCTGAGAACAAAAAGTTCACCATTGCAAAAAACAAATCATTGAACTTAATAGATAAATCTTTAATTAAAATTTCTGTATGAATACTTTCGTATATAGAAACAAGTTCTTTACCAATTTGTGGATCAAATCCAGTTGTTTCGAATACTGTAGCATCAAATCCGGATCCAAGAGTAGTATCATACACCGATTGATCAATTTGTAATGTTGCATTTTGTGCTCCTCTTAAGTTTAAACTTAAATCAGACTGCACTTGATAAATCAACCATTGGCCATTTCCGTTGTCTAGAACTTTGATTAGGTCACCGGCTACGTATGATACGCTTTGGATATCACCGTATGTTGGTACTATAAAATTAATTTCACTACCTAAATCATAATCACTAGCATACCAATCTAATAGAGTCCAGAATAAAGGAGTTTTGTAAGATTGAATTGCTAAGATTTGGAAAGAAGATGTTGCTCCTTTATATTCATAAATGGTCCACTTACTGTCATAGTCTGGATCGTTGGGCACCAATACTTTGTATCCATCTTCAAGAACATTTTCATTTAAATATGATAATTGAGTAGCCGAATCAACTTGAGCATCAAATCCTGATGTTGGCAACGGTGATTCTGCATATAATGTCGTTGGCGTAGTGGTGAGCAATATTGGGTGTTGATAAAGAATACTATTCACTGTCTTAACAAATATACGCAAGGCTGAAAGTCTGTCAATGAATATTGACTGTCTAGGTCTAACTGCCAGCCCGTATCTGTCTTGGACATTTAAGTTCACATCAGGTACCACTGAACCTTGATTATCAAATCCTGCAAGACTATCTCGCATTTTGTCAATAATTTTTTGTGGGAAAACTTGTAGACCGTTACCTTCTTGTATTAATTCAAATTCTCCGTGAATTAGTCCTTGATCTTTACTCTTCCCTAAATCAAGATGTAATACAATTTTATTTGATCGTAAATTATCGCTGGAATTATAGATAGAAAAACTATTTGGTGCAATTAGTGCAACATATGGGATTCCTTGATCCTTGGGATTTAATATATAAGATTCTAAGGACTTAGTACTTAAAGTACGTTGTGCTACGACTGAATCGACTGTTGTTTTGCCCCCAACCCAGTAATAGTAATTTTGAATAATAATCCCAGTTACTGGGTCAACTGATGATGATAGTGAATATGCTGAATCATCTGCATATTTAGGAACGCCGTCACCGCCGGCTGCAACATATTGACTAGGCAAGTAAGAGCTCTTGACCCATTCATAAATTTTAACCTGACTACCCGGGAAGTATGCACCCCAGTTTTTAGTTCTATAAGCTAAACTGTCTTGTTCATAATCTATAAAACTTATCAAAGACAAATCCCACCAAGTTTTTCCGACTTGTCTGTCAGTCCAGTAAAAGTTTGAATTCTTTATTACACTACTACTAGCAGACAAATTATAGGATGCTGGGTCATAAATTTCTTTAAAGTCAAGTTCTTGATCTACTATTCCTAATAGCTTTCCCTTAGCAGGATCAATAAAATCAAAATAATTAATTAATACAGAAGAGTCTGAATCATATGTAAACACTGAATTAATAGCATCAACATCAATTCTAGGTTGTTTATATCGTGTTAAATTCCAACCAGCTGTGCCTGTGCTATTATGGTAATAGTAAATGCTACCGCCTTCTTGATTATTAAATTCAATATCCTTTGCTACGCCTACAAATAAAGAATTGTTATTTAATTTTATTGATTTCCCAAATTCGTACCCTGATTGTAATTCAGGTCCATATAATTTTTGCGAGGAGGCAAAAATTGAAGGTACAGTGACGCTCTCAAAAGGATTTGTTATCAGGTCATACACATATACTGAACCTGAGTCTTTTACAAAATCTACCATGTTGGTACTTACTCCGTCAAAGGTAGTATTACCGTTTTCGAAGATTGTTGGTACTGTAATGTCCCCGCCTTCGCTACTGACTGTCAGTACAGTAGATTGAGAATTTAATGCCACTGCTGTACCAAAAGTTTCGCCTGTCATTTCTGGATGGCGTATAGTCTGAGTTAATTGATATAACTCAATACCTAAATCTGCAAACGCGGTGCCAGTACCCTGTTTAATATCTAGTTTTTGCCCAGCTACAACCACACTACTTGTAATCTTTAATTTATTATCTATATTTTCAGCAGTAACTCCAGGAATATTTGCTTCATTAATGACTGAGATTACCGAAGCCAGAGTACTGGATAAAAACGCAACAGTTACATTGTTTATGTTTAAACTATGGCCGGGTGTTACTGTAGGATTAACCACTGTGCCTGTGATTGTTCCATAAAGTCTGCCTACATTTACAATTCTTGCTACTGCACCAAACTGATAATCACTAGCAGTGTAATTTGGTGCCGAAACTACAATGTTGCAGCCAGTTGAACAGAAATCTGTATAACTTCCAAAATTATGATTAGTACCTGATAGTTCAGCCAATCGCTGATCAAATACAAATTGATTTGATTCTACAGTTAATCGTTGAGCCTTAGCAGGAGTAGAGTATGGAGCGAATTGTACCGACGCTCCAACTACATAATAATCAGTATTTTCTGTTAGTTCCACATTGTTTAATTTAACGCTTCTAATACTATTAAACAAATATGGCAAAGTAAATGTTCCTAAAATTCCATTTGTTATAAATTCATCAACTGTTCTATGATACAGGTATACTGCCCCGGAATCCGAGTCAGTGTCTACTGTTTCGTTGGGCGCACCCACAACTAATGCTGTTCCATCTGAATTACAAGAAACACTATACCCAAAGTTGGAATTTGCCGCAGCTTCTAAATTATTTGGTAACGTCTCTATTAATTGATAATAGTAAGGTCTTAGTAGGACTTGATACTGTTGATAGACTGTTGGGACTGAAGTGAATACAATATTTTCACCATCTTCTGCAGATATAACTGAAATTGAAATATCATTTAATGGAGAAATACCTCCAATATCGTCTCCGGCGATTGTTAGTGTATTGCCAGCTGTATAGCCAGTTCCAGCATTAGACAGTGTTAAGTCATAAGTGTATGCCGTGCCTGTAGTCAATGGAGAATCTGAAACGATCCCTGTGCCAGTTGCTGTAAATATGGTACCAGGATTATTATCTGCTGCTCCGACTGAAACAAAATCTGTTGTTCCTGCGGTAGCAATCTTATACGTTTTTCCAGGTATAAAGGCAGTGAATACGCCAGGACCTACAATAGTTTCTGCTATACTGAATTTTGCCCCAGTTCCTGACCCCCCGGTAACACTTACATTATAGTAAGGATTACTAATAAATGAAACTTCAATTGTGTCAACTAAATTAGGAGTTGCAGCTAAAGTTAATTGATTCCCAAATGTTGTATATCCTGTAAATGGGGCTAAAATTGCGTTACCTACTTTAACAGAAATTCTCGCTGCATTATCTGTTGATCGAGATAAAGTATACGGCCCTACAGTCCCATTGTTAACTACTACCTCAATTATATCAGTAGTCCATGAAGTGTATGTCCCGGACCCAATAACCGAAGTAACATTAACTACCAAGATACCAGTTGAATAATCATAAGAACTAACAGTGCCTGTCATTAAATTAACAGAATCATATACTACTTGTATGTTTAGGCCAGTGTCATAAGAAAGATTCTTATTAACTGTTAACGTTTTGGTTCCAACTCCTATAGTTAACGATGTACTACTACTACCTAAAGTACTTACCGGAGTTCCTGAAAAACTATATTTGTTTACTCCTGTTGTATATGGCGTAATTGTATAATCTATAAGTGGAGTTAGTTCAATTGATGATAACGGATTATAAACTATAACCGATGTTGCGTCTGTTACAACAGCTGGTAAAGTAAATGTAGTACTAGTATTATCACCATGGTAAATGGCTGCTGATTGTTCTCTTTGTGCCGCTAATGCATAGCAATAAACTTTATTAGCCCCAGGTGCACCAACATACAAAAATTTTCCGTCTGTAGACATTGCCGACGAATAACCAAACTCATCATTTGCAATGCCTGCGGGTTCTATTAAAATTTGTTGTAAAATTTGATCTTTGTAAACATAAACTAATCCTCTATTAGAATAACTCTTATAAGCTCCTACCGCTAGAAAATTATTCCCGTTGGATAGTGATCCGCCAAAATATGATAGATTAGAGTTTCTGCCTGATAAAGATGAAACTACATTATATTTGTTTGTTATTGTATCCTTTTGAAGGATAGCAGTTTTACCTGGTCCAGAATTTGGTGCAGATGAATAAAGTATTAACCCATCAGCACTTAAACTTATTCTTTCACCAAATTGATCGCTTCCTTGATACTGACTTTCATTTAAGGTGAACTTAGTGTCATACGCCCATGGGTCTGTTTTATTGTAAACTCCCCAGTTTAGGTTATTGTCTAAGTTATCAACCCAAACTCTATCATTAGTTAACCATCCTTGTTTTGGTTTAACTGATTCTATATCTGTCGCATAACTAATTCTCATTGATGTTAATTTGTATAACATCCCTTGGCCAACAACAGCCTGTAAGTCAATTAGAGTCTTTAGATTTTGATAAAGTTCTGCAGTAAACCTAGTAGAATCAATAATAGTTTTTACTTTATATGCACCATTAAATCTGCTATCAAAGTTTTTTATTATAACAATATCGTCAACTACTAAGTCATGCGGCTCATTATGTACAAATTCTGCATCGCTATCAATGCTATAACGAATTGCAAACATAATTCCGTGAACTATGTTTGCTCGTAGCACATCCCAGTCACCAAAAAAGTTTCTTGCCACCCATAATTTCCATCCGGTACCAATGCTATCAATGCTAGCATTGATCTCTTGATAATCGGCCAAATTGAATAACGTTGAATCTACATCTGCTTGGTAAACATATCCAGCAACTGGCAAAGGTGTTATTGCATCAGTAAACTCAATTGATTTAGTTCTAAATAGATTTGGTGTCCAATCTCCGCTAACTTTGTACAGATCACCAAACGCATACGTAACTACATCTGCTTCAGGGGTGATAGTACTATCAACGAATTGAATTGCAGTTGGATTATTTGTTATTTGCGTTTCGTCTAACGCTATTTCAACATATTGATTATCATCTAATGATCCGTATTCACCTACTCTAACAGCCCAATTTTCATAGATATTGATATCTGTGTTAATGTTATTAAACTTAGCACCTTTAAGGGCAATAATTGAGTTAAGAGTTCCTTTTTGTTTTATTAATCCTTGATAAAATTTACTTTGCGTAGTTGTATCAATACCTAAGTCGCTGAAAAACTTTCTGTTCCTAAATCCTATTAGGCCATTGCTAAATGATTGCAATTCTTCGTTGAACGGTTGATTATCAATGTCATAAAATTGTAAACCTTGGCTAGCATTTGTAGCAAAATTGTTGACCATTCCTGATCTCAATTCAGATGTTAGTATTGATTTCCAACTGTTTACTTGAAATTTATCTGATGCTATTACGTTCTGCAATGCAGTGTAGTATTTTGATTTATGTTCTACAATAGTACCCTTGAGATAGTCAGTACCAGATTTCCAAGAATCAACACTAGGACTACTATAGATAAACCCCGGTAACTCAAGACTGCCATTCCAGTTATCAGTGCGTGATCCTAATAATTTTAGTCTATACTGTCGATTGCCTAACTCTGGTGCATATATAACATCATTGAATACTGTTTGATTATCTAATATCAATAAATGTTCGTACTGAACTACGTTTAATTCTGCAAACCCAATGGACTGGTCAGCATTGGACTGTATAGTAAATAAATTATTTTCCCTATATACAGTAAAATTATTCTTTTTAATTACCTTGTTGGATATATCCAGTATCCTTGACCCAAAAGGAATATTTTTAATTTCGTCAATTACCGCACCTGAATCATAAAATTTCAGCGTAGTTTTAACTGGTGTTACTACTAGTATACTGCCAGCACGCCAGCCCTGGCCTGCCCAGTGTAAAAACTCTTTAACACTTAGTATCCAATCTTGTTTTTCATTTAATGTATAATCAATGTCAGTAAAAATAAATCCTTGTGCTTTTAGATATCTTTGATAGCTGACTAGAAAATCTACTACTTGTTGTTTAGTATTAAATTCAAAACCATAAGGAACAGTAAGTTTGACTTTCTGATAATCTTTGTAAACTACTCCTCTTATATTTCCTTGTTGCACAACATAGGAGTTGTTATTAGGCAAACTAGGTATTATAAAGAAATAAGGATTGGTTGTACTATACCCTGATACAGTATACCCTGATTCAGATTTTTCTATTATTACTGCACTATATTGAACTTTATTAATTGGAGTACTCTTGTAAAGTTCAATGCGATAATTTTCATCGGGTATTACGATACTATCGTTAACGCTTGTGGGACTACTTTGTTCTGCGAGTAATGTTATAAATTTTTTGTCAGTGTATCCGCCAATTTTGTACGCTAACTGTATAGATAGCTTAGATAAATTATCTCTTACTAAGTAAGCAGCATCATTTATTCCTAAATTTTTCACATAGTCAACAATCCAGTTAATATATCCTGCGCTTCTTTCAACCGTACTGTCGCTTGCTAAACCATTGATCAAGATTAAGTCAGGTGTTATATGTTGTCCGGTACTTTTAATTAGGAATTGAGCAGTAATATTATCTCTATAATAGTTTGTAATATTTGATAATAAAGAAAAATATTTCGCAGGGTTAGTTAATGCTAGTGTTTGATTTAGAGCAAACGGATACTCACTACTTCTTCTCCAAGCAGTCTCTGCAGGACCACTATCCCCAATTGCATAACTGGTATTAGCGCGATTGCTATCAAAATCAACTACAAGAATTTTTTCTGGACTTACTAAGTTACCTGAATCGTCTACAGGTACATAAGTGTTTAAATTAGGTCTACGATATCTAATATCAAACCCGGCACGACTACCACTGTGAATATATCCCTGACTTAAATCACTCCATAGTACTGCATTGCCTCCAGTGTATGGTGCAGGACCATAGCGATCGTCCCAATAGTCTGGTTTATTAGAGAACCCTAACATTTCCCATGGGTGGGTGTGTGGGCGATCTGTATCATAAAAATATCTATATATACTACGCCAAGTACCAGGGAGAGTTTCGCCATTGATTACATCGCGAAAATTCTTATAGTTCCATGTAAACGGATCTGACGATTTAAATATACTGTTAGTAGTATAATCAACTTTATTGGATCCAATCCATGAGTAAAAGGATGAACTTATAACTTGATTAAACTCTGCGTTAGTGTATCCGGTATTCCTAAACTTTCCAGGAATGTAATCGTACAAATTAAAATTATTAGGATTATACTCAACTTTTAAGTTATTATAAATTCTTCTTTCTAGTTCTAATAGAATATCATCACGGTAGTCATTGAAACACGGAGTAATACTACCATCATGACCTTGGATAACCTTAACTGGCTCTCTGTATGTATTATCCGTAAAAATTTCTGGGATAAACTTAGGATATGTACCAAGTTTAGTTGGAGTTTCGGGTATGTAGCTGCCGTCAGTATTGCTATATTCTACAATAGTAACTTTATCGCCGTAGAGTAAAGTAAAGTTGTCATAAAATGTAATAGCAGGTCTTGTTTGGTCAAAATAGAAATCTTTATTTTTTACAAGTAAAAGGGTTGTAGTTTGACTATTAACTGTTCTAGTTAGATAAACAAATACTGCTTTATTTTGTAAAATTGTGTCTTGGAATATAGACGAGATTTCATATGATCTAATTGTTGCTGACAAGATAGTGTATGCAATTTCATTAAATCCCATTGAAGCATAAGGAATCATATCGCTGTAATACCAAGGAAATGAATTGTTTTTTAACTCATTTATTTTTCCTAGTATTGAGTCAACGCAATTAGCAATATTAGTTCTATCTAGATCTAGATTTGCTGCTAGTTCTAAAAACTTAATTTTAAATTTAGAATACTCATGATTAGCTAGCTTTAACGCATTTACAAAATTCATTGTAGGGTGTGTTAAAAATAAACTAGAATATAGAACTGGGGCACTTTGCTGTAAAATACTGCCGCCCTTGTTTATATACGAAATATCTCTTAGATTACTATTACCAGGAACATCACCAATTACTGCTAGACTTTTATTTCTAATAGTAACCAAGTGGTTACGCATCTGACCTAATGTTAACGTGTTAAGATTAGTATTCTGACCGTTTATATCTAAATTAATGGGAATTTCGTAATACGCATTAGGCAGATCTTCAATGCTGTTATACAATAAAATAAAAATTACATCATCGGTCGTTAAAATATTTTGATTAATTACTACTGCGTATCTATCAACTACTTTTGTGATAGCAAAGTTTTCTGTCTTTATACTTGTATTGTTTACGTAAACTTTAATGTTAGGCGAGTCAATACTGATATCTGGCAGATTATCAATTGGGAATAAGCATGTTACCCCATCATAGACAAAATTATAAATTTGAAATTGTTTTGTAAAGTTATCAGCGATGGTCCAAATATTTTGTCTAATAGAAGTTGATCTGTCTAGATTTTTTTGCAACAATCCAGAGTTAGTTTTAATACTACCAGAAGTTCCGCCGGTAGTCACATACTCAAATGTGTCAGTATCATAATTGTTTACAAATTCAATATCGCCTTGTGCTAAGAAATTCTTATAGCTTAAAGGAAATCCTAATATAGGATCATCAGCACCTGTACCAGCTTTATAAGAAAAAATCTTATTTCCTGTAAAACTTGATCCTGGGTATGTTGATGTACCTGCAAGACTTACGCCATTGCTATCAACAACATCAAATAAAGGATGTTGATTAATTTTTGTTTTTTGTTGCGCCGATATCCAACTTGTTCCATTGTAATACCATTGTTTTCCGCCGTTATCACCATTTTGAACAATTAACACATGGCCCGCCTCAACCATTGTGTCAGTTGCTTCCTCAATATATGCTTTATAAACCACTGGTTCTGGAAGAACTGTTTGCTGTACTATAGAAAAAACGAAAATCTTATTTCTTACATTATTATTTTCGTCAATAGAAAATACCACTCTATCGCCATTGGTAAGAGTCACTGAGGAACCATTGATGGTAAAAGTGTGGCTAGAGGTTGATGCACATATTACACCTTGAACTTGCGTGTATGCATTTGTAATGATGCTATCTAAAATTTGTACTGGTCTTTTTGCTAATGTACCAAAATTATACAGTTGTAGATCTGCCTCAAATTCAATAATTGGTCTCTTGGCACGAAGATTCTGATCAAATGATACTGTAGTGTTAAGATAATCTGCAGTCTTTTGTATGACCTCAGAATGGAACCATCTGTTAGTTCTACTCCATGCATTTTGATCAATACTAGCACGATTAACAGTTAGATAATCGGGTGTTGCTAAATTCCCGTTTAATTCGTCGGCGGTTAAATTTTCAGCTAGGATTAATCTAATAGATTTTCCAACACCTTCAATGTAGTAAGTTTTATTTTGATAGGCCTCTGTTGCTGTTGAATCAAATAAAACCTTCATTCCGTTTGTAAAAATTATTCCTTGCGGAGATGTATAATTGACTTTACCGACAATATCTAAGTCAGGATCAATAATTTCTGCCGCTGGGTCAACCACTCTAATAGCACCTGCAGCTTCACCTACTTCGGAGTTTTGATAAAATAATCCATTCAAGTTAGCAGAAATATACGGAATAGTTTCAAGTAATCCGTTATTACTGTAAAATTCTTTTCCTGAAAATGTATCCCCGGCTCTGACTTTAATTTTTTGATTATCATCAACTGAAATATAAGGCGTTAGTACTACCCTTTCTACTCCTGTAGAATCAGGTAAAATTTGAATCTGGTATATGTCATTTCTTTTACCAAACGGTACATATTCAACGTGGTCGTATGGACTATTATCATTGTCAAAATTTGAAATATCAAAATAATCAAAATATACTGAACCATTTGCAACTACTGCAGGAGCTTCGTTCCAAAATTCGTCGTCTACTAGAGTGTTATTAACAAAAATTAGATATTTTCCAAATAAAGAAGAAACCGCCCCATCTAATCCACCCAATGAATTTAATTCTTCAATGGTTGCTCCTTGAATGTCTCTATAACTGAGTCCAGTTGCGTAGTCCACTGTTCCGGCTAATGTCATCCCATTCCATTGATCTTGAGCGATTTCTACTGGCACAACAAATCTAACAACTCCAAAATCTGTTCCATTATTTGATACTCCTAATATTTCTCTTGTGTTAATATTAGGATTAAGTGTGTCACGACCTGACGTTCCTGGTCTGCCTTGTATATAAAATGGATACCCTGGCTCGTTAATGACAAAATCATATGTGCCACCACGTGCCAACGTAAGTGTTGGGTTAGGAATATTATCCACACCAGTAAACGAATACGTTTTTGTTACAGTATCATATACAACATTAAATGTATAATTTAGTGGAACACCAAGGGCAGAAACTGTTATCGTATTAGGACCATTTTCTAACCAGTAGTATTGACTAAAATTGATTAGTTTATCTAAATCAACTCGTGGATCATATGAATAATATTCACTATTAAATAAACGGTCGTGCTTATTAGTCAACCCCCCGTAATAATTAATCTGATTTATTAGATCAGTGTACGTAGTTGAAAATTCAATCTTATCTGTGATAGGATTTTTAATAACTAACGAAGGTTCAAGTTGATAGTTCTGTCTATCAGCTGTAGTTTCAAGAATGTAGTTATCTGCATTTTTGTAGCTAGGAGCTAGTTTTCTACCTATATAGCCATTAATTTTCTTTAACTGCGGATCACTAATTAACTGGTCAACGGTGGCATTTAAAAACTTTTTATTAGTTTCAGTTCTAAATATCTCGGGTAAAAATTGTATTGATTTAACTGCGGCCATTTCTTATCCTGTTTGTTGATTAATCTGTCCTGCGGTGATAGCACTTATAATCTGCACATTATCAACTGTGGCTGCGCTAACAATAATCTCGTTTGGTTCTGCGTTGATTTGAAATAAATTCCCAAAACTTGAAGAAGAATTTGTAGGAACAATAATGATACTGCTTACATACGGAACTAATGCATTATGCAGATATGCACTTAATTCACTGAAGTAAAAACTTTCACCAAAGTCCCAATTATTAATATCAAAGTAAGTGTTAATTGCAGAAATTACTTTACTTTTTACATCGTTGTCAGTGATATTAACTGACGAATTTTTAACTACTTTAAATGTAGCACGTAGCTCCGACGGCGCTTTATCACCAAACAAAGGTTTAAAAATTGCAGTATTATAGATGATGCTGTCACTAATAGATTTATAGTTTTCAATGCTACTAAATTCTGTTTTTAATTCTTCGTTAGTAAGCGGAGAAGGCTCTGTTAATTTATTACTTGTATCCTGGAGGTACGCAAAGTAATCATCACTGTATGTTTTTGTTAATAGATACAAGTCAATAATATTATTAGGACTTGGGTCTATTCTTCTGTTATTAGGAGCATTGTGCGTATATTGGAACAGCACCGATTGACGACCTATTTTAGCAATATAATTTTGGGTGATGGTTATACTTACGCTGTCAGAAGTGTAGAAATTGTTCTCGGCTGTTGCATAGAATACTGTACCGGAAGGGTAAAGATTTAAATTATTTAAAATAGTATCAGAATCTGAATAACTAGACACTATACTACTTTGATCAATAGGATCGTAGCGAGAGAATTCGTACTGATCAACTACTAGTTGAAAAAATACAAATTTGTTCTCAGGGTTAATTGAAGGAGCAACTAAGTCCACAAACAAATCAGGATCATCAGGTACTGTGTCTATATTTTCGTCAGGAAAAGTAATTAATATTTTTCTATTATCTTCGTATCCATCAACTCCAATTACTTTATTCCAGATATTAAATGTTTTAGCGTAAAACAATGCATCTGCAGAATCCGGTTGTGTATTTGTTCTTAATACCTTAATTGCATCTTTTTTAGTTGTTGCTGTTTTGCTGTCATATACTTTAACGTTTGGGTCAAAGTAAAATCTTGTTTCTTTAATACTTTGAAACAGATAACTTATTCCTCTACTAATAACGCTGTACGACTGATTTGCGTAACTAAACTTCAAAAACCAACTTGCATCTAATCCGGTGTTTGTGGTATCCCCGGCATAATCTAAGCTAAATTCTGACAGTGATAGATTGGATTCGTCAATCATCATCCAAGTTTGTGTTGTTAAATCATAACGCACGCCAAAAGTTTTGTAGCTTAAAATATTATTCTTAATAGTGTCGGTTAACGTTGATGACCAATCAATTGGAAGTACTGGGATTATTTCTGCAATAATTGCATCAGTTGGTACATACACACTCAATGTAGCCGATCCTGAACCTGGTGTGTCGTAACTTATAATACTAGCCCATATGGTAGTCTTTTGATATTCAGTTTCTACGGTACCAACTTGTAGTCTATTTTGTGCATCAAAGTATTTTCCAGTTGGGGCAATAAATTTAACTAGTGCTCCTTGAGTTAAATGTGTGTAGTTTGGATTATTAAATATTCCAATAGATTTGCCATTAGAACTAGTTGATGTAGTCCACACCCCAACTCGAGTAACGGTACCTAAGCCGGTACCAATTGCAGTAGCCACAAATAATGCGCCAATGGTGTTTACTGTTGCACCAATTGTAGTAAAGTCAGTGGTGCCTATGCTTGCAATTTTATAAGCCTGGCCAACTATTATAGAACTAACTGATGTTGTTGAGCCTTCATTAGTAAATCTTGTGGCTGTATCATAGTATAGATGTCTTGTAGTAATTGATGATATTAACGGTTTAACTAAATTTTGAATAATATAGTTAACTTCAGTACTACTAACAAACTGGAAAGTTACGGTGTCTGTGTAGTTTTCTTTATAAATTAACCCATCTTGACAAAAAATATTTGTACTAGAATACTTTCCAGTTGCATCAATAACATCTAAGTAACGACTGATACCAGAGCTAGATCTGTTAACTGCCTTAGCTTTAATAATATTATTAAACGAAGTATAAGGAAGGATATTATAGTCTTCGCCAGTAATCATGCGATTCTGAGTATAATACTGCTGAGGTGCTTTAGTTCTAATAGACTCAAGCGTCTCACGTGCGCTGGCATTTGTAACTGTATATTTTAGACTAGTGCGTAGAGTTAATGTTTCAGTACGGCCAGTTCTTCCTCGGTAAGATATAGTAATTGGTACGTTAGCTATTTCCTCAGGAGTAATTTTATAAGACAAATTATTAGACTGTCTAAAAAATAGTCTGAATCTTCCTACTGGGATATTAGTAAAGCTACCGTCGCCAAAAACTAAATCAATTTGATCATTTGCTCGTGTACTTACGCTATAAAGGTTTCTGTCGGCGGTGTTATTATAAATTACATTAATTCCGTTAACCGCCGGAACTTGTTTCCAAATTTCTGACGGTGATCCACTTGCGTTTAATGCGTATAACCAAACGTCAGAGTTGTTAATATTGTCAAAATTTATACTTACAACTCTATTAGGCAATGTTTCATTGATGCTAAAATCTAGAGTCTTTAATTCCCCTTGTTTGAAATATAAAAAGTATCCGGTATTATTTGATTCGTTACCTTGGTTATCATTTCTATATAGAATATTAAATTGACCGTTTGGGGCAGGATTAGTTTCATATATATAATTCTGTCCTGAGCTTGACGAGCTTACAGCTTCAAAAGGAAATGTTGCACCAGCAATACTGGCCTTAAAGGCAAATGTAGGAACTAAGTTATTTAGAATATCAATTGCATATTCATCTGTTTTAACACCATTAAGAAGTTGGCTAGCTCCAGATTTTCCTATAGCTTGTGTACTCACTAGAGATGCATTTAATACCGCAGTAAACTGTTCTAACCAGTTATCGTTTGTAGTATCATTCCAAGAAATAATTAAATTATTTAAATTTGTGCCTGTGCTGTCAAACACCAATTCTGTGGTGCTTACACTATCAATCTTTAAGAATCCAGCAGCCGGTACATTACGCTTAGGACTATAACTTAATAATCTTGCTAGTTTTAAAATACTATCTCTGCGTTCAGCGGTGTCGATGAAATTTTCCCGAGCGTTTAAATCTGCCCGGAATGCAAGACTTTGTCCTAGGAAAGCAATAAGATCAATTAATGCAATGTACTCCGAACTTTCAGTGAAATCATTGAAGTCTTCAGGGTAATACGTGCGTAGATATTCAATCATTGATTTACGAAGTGTTTCGTAATCAAAGCTTTGGAAATCTGCCTCGCGGAATGTTTGATAGATTTTAGTCCAGTCCTGCTGGACCAATAAACTGGTTTGTCTAGTAGTGATCGCCATAGTTATACCTAATATTCAGTATTTATCGATTTAAATAACTGGTATTATTATGATCGGCTAAGAGTCTGATTCTGATTGTCAAATTTTAAAATTAATCGATCAGAGTAATTTTCTGGCAGATAAGTTAAATCTATTTGTATCTGAATTCCGTTATCTAGTTCGTTTACTAGTACCCCGTTGACATTAAGTCTTGGGTCGTATTCAATTATTCGTTTAATATCTGCAGTGATTAATGCTTGCACATCCGGAGTTAACGGTTCATATAACATATTCCAAATTATTGAACCAAAATTTGGTTGCATTAGCTTTTCGCCTTTGCGTATGGCAAAATGATTCAATAAATCTCGCTTAACTAACTCTAAGTCAGTTATTCTAAATTTTTTAGCTTGATCAATAGTACTGAATCCACGATATTTGTTTGCCATAGTTCTATTTACCTTAGGTTACTAGTACATCTGCGGCTAAATTTTGTACCGCATATCGGCCAGCATTGTAATACAGAGCCCCTGGGCGACCACTACTATCAATTTGATCCCCGGTATCTCTCCAAAGTTTTGCTTTAGTTGCAGTGTAATTACTGTTTACTTCATTTTTAATTGACGATAAGATACTATTAGATATTCTATCTAGTTTGATAACGTCAGGATTTTCAGCATCCTGGAATTGGTAGGCTACTGCTAACATTCCAGCCACAACATCTTTAGTGTCATTTTCCTGTATTGCTCCTGCGCTTATAAGTTTAGGGTAACTTTCTTCTAAGAACTTCTGCATAATTTTATCTTGTATCTTAGAACTCACTAGAAAAATATCTTCGGTATCAATTCCATCTAGTCCAGTCCATCCATTACTATCTTTATATTCATATCTTTGTAGTAAGTATTCAGTAATTTGATATTTGCCAAATTTTGTTGCGGTAACTGCTGCAATATCGTACTGACTTTCCATATAAGATATTTGCAACATCAAGCATTTGGTTTCAAATTTTGACAGCACAGGAATATTGTCATTGACCTTAGTTATCATTGACCCATATGGTGCATCAACATCTAATAGTAAACTCCGTGGTGCTTTATCTATTAATGCAGTTGCTGGCGCTTTAGTTATACCTATGTTCATTATTTTGCCTTTGGAGTCTGTGCTGTTGCAGATGTAACTCCGCCGCTGGATGACTTTAGATCGCCAGTTGATCTAATCCATGGTTCATGCGTTGGTGTGAATGGGCAAATACTTTCAAACTTAGTAGATGCTACTTTCCATTTTTTACTTGTATTATCAAACTCAGTAGTTGCTTGCTGATAAAACTCAAATGGTGGATTTACTGTTGGTGTTTTTGGTGCAACTGAGTTCAAGTATATTTTTCTACCTTTTAATACTAAGTCAGCTGAAGTTAGCCATCCACCGGTAGTAGATTTTAATGATAGTTCTGTATCGCTTATTACGCCTACCTTTCCTGCATTCAATTGATAATCCTTTAATGCAGTAGTTTGATACGTTTGTGTTTGTACTTTAATATTATTTTCAGCAAAAATCTTTAATGTGTCCCCAGCATGAATATTAACATTTCTATCAGCATGAAGATTTAAATCACGCTTGGCTCTTATATTTAGATCTTCATTGCCGTAAATGTTAATACTTCCATTCTTTGTTAATTCTACCCAAGCATTTCCTGATTTATTAATTATGTAAAAAATGTCCTCAGTGTCGTGCATCAGAATAGTATGCCCGCCTGCTGTACGCATTCTAACTAAGTTGCTTTCCCCTTTAATATCGCCATCGTCCATCACAAACGTATGGCCACCTTTACGAGTAGGAAAACTTTGTAATGTGTATGTAAGTAATGCACCAGAGTTAATTAGTTCATCAAGATTAGGAAAGTCTACAGCAGTATCTGGATAGGTTCTTCCTGGTGTACTAATTCCAACTACTTGACTAGGAGTGTCTCGCTGACTACTACTTGTTATTGTTCCTCTTACTGGGTCTGTTTCTAGCCCATGATTAATAACTACATTGGCTTGAAAAATATGAGCCGACTTTGGTGCTGTTACAAAATTTGGATCGTTATCTCTTTTTGCATCATTTGTGTTAAGCTCAGTTACTGGAACATAATCAGTCTTGGCATTTACTCTGCCTTTAACAGCTGGATCTTCGGTTAATGTTTTATCAGCATTAACTGCTCTACTGATCCCAGGTGTCATGTGTGTAACTGGTGTGTTAGGTACACAGGCGAACCAATACCCTCTAGTAGGATCCCCCATTACAAATGTTATTAATACAAAGTTACCTATGTCTGGTGGTACTGCCCAGAACCCGTAGGTTTGGCGTTCGTATCCAAAACGATTTTGATCATCAGCGCCTGGTAGTCCTGGGGTTGAACCAAAGTAAGGACTTGCATAGGCAACTGTATACCAATTACTTGGCTCAGCGTCTTCACCACCTAGATCAGGAATCCATACTTGTAATCTACCAAGCCTTGCTGGATCAGAATTATTTTTTACAATACCTAAGTGTGGTCCAGAATCAACACGAACTCCTGGTGTACTTTCTCTTGATGCCCAATTTGGTAATTTATTACCTGCTCTCCGGTCTCCCATGATTTCCTTTATATAACAAACGGTGTATTATTTACATTAGTAGGATAGGCACTACTAGGTACTTGATCTTGAAATGGGCGACTTTGAATTTGAATACCTGGTATTGGATTTGTAATTGGGCCGTTAGCAATATCTTTAAGATCTTGACTCACTTCGGGTACGTTTTCAGGTCTAACGTCAGGCTCATTAACTGGGCCCGGGCCAGGTAAAGCAGTATCAGATGTAGCACTCTCTTCATTTTGAGTTGTTACTGAAGTTCCCGGAGCATTTTCTAATTCAACTAACTCGTCAGGAACTCTAATTAGTTCCAATGTTTGCTCAAATTTACCTTTTGACAATTCTGAAGTCACAGACATTACTCTATAGACACCGCTAAATGAACCATTTGCAGTTTGTCCGTTTGATAGTGTTACTGTTCTATTTGTAATACCAGTGACGTCATCAATATCAATCACACCATTGACTATTAGTTGTACGTACACTTCTTCACTGTCAAAAATTATTTGCCCACTGTCTGCATTAACTGGGGGTTTAGTGTCTGAACTTGCAACAGCTAAAGTCTTGTAGTCTTTTGATGTAGGTTGAAAAAGCATGTCGTCTTGTTTGATAAATGCAGGGTCACCTACAATCTTTGCTTTTATATTCAGCATATCGCCCCTAGGATAGCTGCTGTAAAGACTTCTTGCTACACTACCTACAATCGCATCTTCTGCAGTTTTTCCTTTTTGCCCAGCCATTTGACCATCTGCTGGTGTGACTACTATTCGTTTTGGTAACCAACTTGGCTTAGTATCCAGGCTTGGCGCACTATTATCAACTGGTTCATCAGTTCCATCATAGGTATTACCTTTTTCAAGCTGTTTAGCAAAAGTAGTAATTCCAGTAACAAAGGTTGCATCAAAATCTACATCCAATTGTAGAATATCTTGATTCAACCCGGTGTAATAATAATTGTACGTTCTGACACATTTTTTATTCTTTATCTTAGTCTGTTTAAAATCAGGGTGATAAAAATTTCCAGTCTGATAAGGCAATATAGAATATGTAATTGTTTTGCTATATGCTTTTGCTTTCTTGTCGTACAGTCCTAGTGTTACTGTAGGCGTAATTTTATACCATTTTGTGGTCTGAAACTTCTTTGTATTTTTTTCATCGGTATTATTTTTTGTACCCCTAGCATTACTATCGTTGCTTGTAGTATCTTGTTGTGCTTGTGCTTCGGCGTCAGCCTTTGCTTTTTCAACCTGGTCTTTTACATACTTACTTGACGATACTACGCGGTCTATTAGATTAACTACATCAGTACCCGCTAATATCTGAAAAATACTTTTAGTTTTAAAATCTTTATTAGTTCCGGTTGCAGTACCAGTCTTAGCACTACTCTTAATATCATTCATTGAGGTACTACTAGAGTTCATTGCAGTAGTATCAATAATTGGAGAATTTGCAATGTCTGGATGAATATTAAACAAAATTTGACTTAGTGGATTTTCTGATCGCCCTTCTTGATAAGCAACATTTTTGTAATAAGTGTTATAGGCTGCTGGATAGCTCTTGGTAGTATAAAAAGAACTTGATCGTATTTGTTCTTTTTGTTTGTTTAGCTCTGCTTGAGCATCTTTCCCCGATGCACCAACATAGGCTACTCCATACTTAGGTAGTTTGTCAATTTCTGACTCTATTCTTTCTTCGTCTTTGGTTGCTGATTGGTCAAAAATGCGCTGTAGTTCTTCTCTACTATCAAAATAATCACCTACTGTAGCTGCTTCAACTGATAAATTTACTGGCACGGCTGCTATACTTTGATCAAATGCAATATGATTGTACGGAATAGCAGCTATAGCGTAGGTTGTTCCGTTGATCCCAGGTTTAATTTTAAATTCTGTAAACTTAATGGCTACACGTTTTCTATCTATTAGATGATCTGATATACCATTGGTGTTAGCTTCAGATGGATTAGCTAAAAAATCTATTTGCAACAAGTAAGGTTGATCTATATAGTTAGGGGAATCACATGTAGTTTGGCATACACTTAATAGTCTATCAAGTAAACTCATACCGTACGGTTCAATTAAATTAAATCGTATTTCAATCATGTTACTACCTTTGCTCCTAGCATTTAATCCTACAAGTGTTTTAAAGGTTAGATTATCAAAATAAAAATCTTCTTGGAAATCTGGGTGCCACGACGTTGATGTTCGCGGCGCATCGGCTGGTATTCCGCCACCTGAACTTATTAATGTCCATTTGGGATAAAATGTTGTTGGGCTGCTAGTTAAACTTTGATAATCATCTGCTGTTAACAAAAACAAACTAATTTTATATGTGTATCCGGTAAAATCATGTAATCTGTTTGTTAATACTGCGCCAGGAATGTTCTGCGATTCTGCGGCGGTCTCGGCTACATCGCTGTCATTGCCTATACTATTTGTACCAGTGCCGGTTTGATCTCCGGCACTATCAATTTTAGCTCGGAGTGACGACGAGTTCATTGTTTCTGATGACTTTGATTCGTCACTAGTGGCTGTATCGTTATTTGCTGGTTGATCTTCTGCTGGATCTTCTGTATTTGATTCTAGCTTACTAATCTCGCTGTCGCTTAGATCTTGTTCGCCACTAACCGTAACTGGCGTTTCGCTATTGTTTCCTTGTCCGGCTCCTTCAGTCACTGACGGAACATCATTATTAACTTTTTGATCTGCAGTTTGCCCAGCTGCTGAATCTTTTTCAGCTTGTTCAGCAGTTGCACTTCCGTCGTTGGGAGGTTGTTCACCAGTAGTATTTGGTGTTATTGTTTCAGTTGTATATTGATTCTTAGGTGGAGAGCCTAGTGCATCTTTATTTGACGTTACAGCAAAGTTTGTACCACCAGCTTCAGCTTCTTTAATTGCCGCTCTTCTTGCGCTAGGAGATGCTCCGTCAAGTCCTTGAGATCTTAGATATTCCTCTTTTGCTGCTTGTGTAGCTGCAGCATCAGCTGAATCAGCTGAACTAGCCTTTTTACTCCAGTCAGTCATTTCTGGAGTCATCTTTGTAACTCGTTCGGCACCACCAGTAGTCACAACTTCGTTTGTTGTTCTAGTTTGTATTGGGCCTGCTGTTTCTGCTTTTACTTCTTTATCAACCCACGACTGTTTGGCTGCATCACTTGAGGCTTTAGCTTTTGCTGCTTGTTCTTCGGTATAATCTGTAGCAGCCGGACCTTTAATTGCTTGCCCATATGTGGGACTACCTTTGACTGCATCCACAGAGTAGTATGCGTCATCGGCTGGTGATACCCCGGCTTTTTCAAATGCCTGATCTTCGGTATAGCCTTGTTTAAGTAATGCACTTACTTGCGCTGCTTTAACTGCATCGTATCCCACTGATTATACTCCTAGTTCTCGTTGAAGTGTAGTTTTTTTAGGAATATAAATTCTCAATCCAGCACGGAAATCAAATAAAGGATCTTTAAGTGCGTTAGGATTGCGTTGAGCAAATACCCACCAGAGTGCCGAATCACCGTATAAGTCAAATGCTAACATATCAGGCCGGTATTCATATACGCTATCAATTTTATAAAGAATATCGTCAGGATTTTTTGTAATAGATCTGTTTGTCATTACATCTAAAAAATTACCATATGTACTAGTTTGAAAATACGGACTTGAAGTTCGATATTGAACTTTGGCCATTATAGATATCCTTTCGTGACTAATTCGCCTCTAGCAAATGCTTCTAAGTTAAATGCCCTTTGAGAGGTCCTACTATACACTGGTTGGAATCCAACTGTGATTTGACTAAATGTTGGTATTCTTGTGTTTGTCTGCGACGAACTAGAAGTATTGCTACTATTTGTTACTAACGGTGACCCAATTGACGAATTAATTGGGAACCCACTTGCACCAGACCCGCTGCTTGAAGGTGTAGACGGAACACTTTGCGTTAATTCTATATAATCTACATCTGATGGCATAGTATGGCTGAAAGTAGTTATTACACAAGGAACATGCGGTAAATAGTGTGTACCGTAGCCGTCTAAATATACAATTGGCGGTGGTGCACCTTGATACTTGCCTGAATCACCATAAAACATCTTGGTCGCTGCTCTAAAGAAGTATATTGCTGCTAAAAAATACGAGGCATCTGAGGTATTTTGTACTGTAAAATCAGCTGATATTTGTATTGCTTGAACTTCACTTCCTTCGTAAAAATAGTTATTATAATTAGTATGTGTCAAAGGTTGTGTGTTGTATCTAGCTTGATGTTGGATAGTTAAACTAGGAGCATAAGGAAAAATTACACCATCTGTTTTCTTAATTGGTTCCATTATTCCTGCACCAGGCATATCGTACAGTACACCGGATCCTGGGGCTACGCTGCATCTTACTCGCCAGTCTTTTGGTCCGGATCTTGATCCAAATTGTACCCCGCCAGATGGAGAAGATGAACTGGCTGCAGCACTGCCGCCTGGTCCTAAATTTTGGTTAGACAGTAGGAACTGTCGAGCTGCAGCAGGGTCAGCTGAACTTGAGCTGGCGTTTGGACCAGGATATGTTTGATACGGGTGTTTGCTTTGCCAGGCGATTTCGTCATCAGACCTACTTGGCATTGTTGTACCTGTTCCTTCGACTGGCGCCCCATATTGATATGGCATGTTAAATTCCTCTTGCTATTTTATTATTTATTTGTTAAATTAACAGCATATTTAAAGGATTGAAATGAAACACAACTATCTGAATAACAGAGATATTCTTAAAGAAATACATAAAAGTAAGACTACTTATTGTAGTTTTTTAACCCCCGAAGATGGATTTTATGACATCATTCTACCTAGTGTAGACAAGATTAATAAAAAGAATACAGTTGAAGGACGCAAGCTTAGGGCCGAAAGACTAGGTAGAGCTGCATATGATGCTGCCCAGGCTGCAACTACTGATAAACTTCGATTAGACGATTTCTCTGTTAAACCTAGTAAGGTTGCTGATATTGACGTAGTATTTAGAATAATGACTTGGGAACATATACCACCGGATACTAGTAAAAAGAAAAAGGCATCAGCCGACGACGATGACGTTATTATTACTGAATACGACGATGACGGTATAGAGATAGTTACTCCTACCAAATATACCAAAGTTAACTTCCCACCGTTCCAACATTACAAGATAGACGAAAATGGTAAACCTTATCGTGTAGGAAAAAGCCATTGGAAGGGCGATGTTGAAACCGGAGAGTTCTGTAAAGATCATGGAACAATGACTAAGAAGCTAGCCCATATGTTTATGAAGCTATGTGAGCGTTACGCTACACGTAGCAACTGGCGTGGTTATACCTATAACGATGAAATGCGTAGTCAGGCGCTATTACAATTATCACAAATCGGATTACAATTTGATGAATCTAAGTCGCAAAACCCGTTCGCTTATTACACTGCCGCTATCACTAATAGTTTTACTCGTGTTCTTAATATTGAGAAGCGTAACCAAAACTTACGAGACGATATTCTTGAAATGAACGGGTTAACGCCAAGTTATACTAGACAAGGCCAAGGTAGTTGGGGAGGCAGTGGTGCATCGTCCGGTGATTTTGTAGACGAATGAGTTTGACTTTGCTACTAACAATAGTATAAACTAGTAAGATGACAAATTTATTTCGCAAAGTAGCAGTCTGCACAGATATTCATTTTGGGTTAAAAAGTAACAGTCAAACACATAATGACGATTGTTTAAACTTTATTAAATGGTTTACCGCTAAGGCAAAGGAGGAGGGTTGTGAAACTGCGTTTTTTCTTGGAGATTGGCATAACAATCGTGCTAGTATCAATATTGTCACTCTTAACTATAGCCTCCGTGCTCTGGAACATCTCAACAACAACTTCGATCGTGTTTATTTCATTCCTGGCAATCATGACTTATATTATCGCGACAAACGTGATGTCCAAAGTGTTGAATGGGCTAAACATCTTCCGAATGTGGTCATTTGTAATGATTGGCTACACGACGGTGATGTTGTTGTGGCCCCTTGGCTCGTTGGCGACGACCATAAGCGTATTCCAAAGCTAAAAGGCAAGTATATGTTCGGGCACTTTGAGTTGCCTGGATACTATATGAATGCTATGGTACAAATGCCGGATCATGGTGAGATTGCTAGAGGTGACTTTAGTGGATTTGAACATGTGTTTACTGGTCACTTCCATAAACGTCAAACAGCAAACAACATTACCTACATTGGTAATTGCTTTCCTCACAACTATGCTGACAACGGTGATGATGAGCGTGGTATGATGATCATGGAATGGGGTAAAGAACCTGAGTATCATGCTTGGCCTGATCAACCACGTTATCGTGTTTATCAATTAAGTGATGTATTGCAAAATACTGATGCTATGTTACATCCAGGCATGCATGTACGTGTCAATCTTGACGTAGATATTAGCTACGAAGAAGCTACCTTTATTAAAGAAACTTTTGTAAATACATATAAACTTAGAGAAATTACTCTCATTCCACAGAAAATTGTTGGCGACGACATTGCGTTTGACACCCAGGGAAACATTATGTTCGAAAGTGTTGACTCTATTGTAGTAAACCAATTAACTAATATTGATAGTAAGCAGTATAATCCTAATCTATTATTAGATATCTATAGGAATCTATAAGCATTATGCAAAAAAAATACACTTCCTATCAAAAATTTAACACCTTTGGTAAGCTTAGGTCTGTAATGCTAGGGTCTTATTTTTATCCTGAGTTTTTTTCTAGCATACATGATGCTGCGATTAGAGAACCTCTAATGCGTATGGCTCATGAGATTCATGAAGACCTAGAAGCATTTAATCGTGTTCTATTAGATTTTGGTTGTGAAGTGCATCGGGCCGAACAACCACAGGGAGTATTTGATTTAAATGATGTGTATCTTCCACCATTACAAATAAGAAATACGCATTGTGTAATTGGAACCAGTATGTATCAGTTTAATAAAGATTATAATCACAGTGTGAACGCATCACTAGAAAAGTATTGCACTGATATAATAAACTTAGAAAAAGCTAACCAAACGTTTTACAATGAATCTATGCTGGCTGCGGCCAAAGACAATTTTAATGCTGATTCAAACACCTGGTATTCAAAGGACAAGTATCAAGTACTTGAGGGAGCTGATTGGCCACCTTACCACGAACATGTACAAGGCATCAGATCTACTATTCCTGCTATTATAGAAGAGATAGAATCTTTTAAAGAAGTATTAGAATATCCTAATAATAGTATAGGCCCAATACAAGGTCCTAATGTGGTTAACTTAGAAGACCGTATAGTCTTAGGAACTAACGAATATTGTGATTATGCCTCGTGGCTTTCAACTAAGATTAACGATCATCGGCCAATTTCACAATTCTCTATTGCTGCTGATCATATTGATGGATGTTTTGCTGTACTAGGAAATAATGTAATATTAGGGATTGATCCGTTAATTGATTATCAACATTATTTCCCGGGATATACAGTTATTGGTGTCCCCCCAGCTGCATATCAAGATCGTATTAAAGAATTTAAAATTATGAAAGAAAAGGTGGGTGGATTTTGGTGGCTTGCCGGAGAAGAGCACAATCACAAACTTATTTCGTTTGTTGAGAATAATCTTAAGCCATGGCTCGGGTATGTAGCAGAATCTATATTTGATGTAAATGTTCTAGCCTTAGACGAAAATACCATTTGTGTATCAAACATTACCCCTGATGTTAAATCAGCACTAAAGGCACATAACATTGAATGTATTGTGGTACCTTGGAGACATAGATTTTTTGTTGATGGCGGATTGCATTGCATCACACTAGATCTATATCGAGATTGTTGATGGCATTTTTATTTGTTGACTACGACCAAGGTGCTGGGGGTGAATTCTTTTGTCATCAGTTAAGCCAATCACCAGAATGTGTACCGCTTAGTGGATTTCAAAATAGTAAAAATAGGACTAAAATTAACGATCTATTTGGTCAAGAATTTTTAAAAATAGTCCCGCAACCACCTACTATAGTTAACGACTCAGAATTATATAATTTGGTTCCCTCACATAGAAATACAAAGTTAGCCTATGATAAATTAAAAAATGTTCGTAGTATACGAATTGCCAACCCTAAAGACGCTGAGCTTTGGGAGTATCTTATTCATTTAAGAATTGAAAAAGTTTTTAATTCTCCTTTGCCGTCCGGGAAACATTTTATTGGTGAGTTAGAACTGCTTGCCCGTTCTACATCAAATCGTGACTGGATTAAGCAAGTAAAATCATCTATGGACAATCTAAGTTTATTATTGTTGTCTAGGGGAATAAAGCCCACTGAGGAAAATAGAAACAAATTCATAAATGAGTCAACTTCGGAAAAAGAACCTGAGCCTAATTGTAACTTTGATTTGATTATTCCTTACGAAGATTTATTTTACAATACAACTAACATAAAACAACAAATAAAAGATATTTTTAGTATAACTGTAGTCGGTGAATGGTTAGAACAATACAAAAAAGGATACGATGCATATCTTACCAAGGCTTGATTTAATGATTGCTTATTCTTGCAATCTATCTTGTATAGGTTGTATTAGTCTAAGTGATCGGCCTCGCGATGGTGTTGCAGCATACTCAGAAATACAAGATTGGTTGAGGTCGTGGGAATCAAAGATTAAGCCCAATGTTGTAACAATCTTTGGAGGTGAACCTTGTTTACATCCTAATCTATTAGATATTTGTACCTCAGTAAGAACCACTTGGCCAGAATGCACTATACGATTAATTACCAACGGATACTTACTAGACAATTTTGATTCGGCTTCCTGGTTTAATTTTCCTAAATTTGAAATGCAGGTTAGTATACATCGTGTTGATCACGAAAAAATAATTAATCAAAAGATTAAAGATATCCTACTACACAGAAATGATTGGACAGTTCGTGTACATGGTGGCAACCAGCACAAACAAATTGAATGGAGTAGTAACGGGATTTCTATTTACAAAAGCAAATTTAAAGACTTTGTTGTTCCGTTTAAGGAGCAAGGGCAGAGCATTGAACCATGGCACAGTAATCCTGCTGAAGCACATAAAATTTGCGGATCCCCGGCTACGCCTATATTGTATAAAGGTAAACTTTATAAGTGCCCACCAGTTGCTAATATAATTGATCTAACCGGTTTGCATTATGCAGATTATCATGGGTATAGCCCTGATGATAATTTAGAAGAGTTTGTAAGCAATATCAATAAACCAGAATTAGTTTGCGGGCATTGCCCAGATCAAGCTCAAGCGGTTATCATTGATCATATGAATTTAAACAATGTCAAAGTTAAACAAAAAATATCTAATTAGCGGCTGCGGACTCAGCTTTGGCAGTCAAGAAAGAAAAACCTGGGTTAATATTTTTAAAGCTGCAGGAGTTAAACTCACGGATGTTGGCGGCCCTGCTGTTAGTAATCAATGGATTTTGAATAAAGCGGTACTAGCATTGCATGAAGATCAATTTAATACTGTAATCATACAACTAAGCGGCATTGGTAAATTAGATGTAGAAATAAATGAAGAACGATATAACGAACTAGTAGTTAATGATCCTATTAGAAACTTCACTTATCAAAACATATGGCCAAGTAGTGCAAGTGAGCATCACCTAAGTAAACAGTTATACTATCAATGGTTGTATAGTCCAAAACTTGAAACTGAAGATCTAACATGCAAGTTATTACTCTTAAAGAATCTATGTATTCAGCGTAATACTAACCTATATGTATTCCAGGGGTACTCTATACCATGGGATGATAAACAAAAAGAAATATTAAATGATATCATCTATAGTATAGATTCAGACTTATATAGTGCTTACCCAAATTCTGAGCACTATCAATTTCACGATCATACCAATAGTGTTCCGTGTTTAAGTTATCAATTTGTTTTAGCAAAACTAATTGCCGGAGCATGTTGCCCGGATGCTTTAGATAAGATTAACAAGATGCTTGCAAAATCCAAGAACGTTGTGTTATTATAGGACTCTATGTTTAAAATAAAAAATCTATCTGTAAAGAATTTTATGAGCGTGGGTAATGCTACCCAAGCTGTTCAGTTTGATCGCAAAGACTTAACTTTAGTATTAGGACAAAATTTAGATCTAGGCGGAGACGATACAGGAGCACGTAATGGTACAGGCAAAACTACGATCATTAATGCTTTATCTTATGCATTATACGGATCGGCTCTTACAAATATCAAAAAAGACAATCTTATCAATAAAACAAATGGTAAGAATATGTTGGTTACAATTGAATTTGAAAGCAATGGAACAGACTACAAAATTGAACGTGGACGTCGTCCGAATACAATGGCATTTTACATTGGAGATCAGGAACAACAGATTACAGATGAAAGTCAAGGAGACAGTAGAGAAACGCAGGCCGCAATAGAACGTATGTTAGGCATGAGTCACGATATGTTTAAACATATTGTTGCTCTTAACACCTATACCGAGCCATTCCTTGCACTAAAGGCCAATGAACAGCGTACTATCATTGAGCAACTGCTTGGTATCACTGTACTATCTGAAAAAGCAGACCTACTTAAAGAACAATTAAAAGCAACTAAAGATGCTATTACAGCCGAAGAGTATCGTATTAAAGCGGTAACTGATGCTAATGCTCGTGTACAAGAACAAATTGAAGCTACTAAACGAAGACAAACTCTTTGGACTACTAAGCATACAGAGGATATCGCTAAACTTGAAACTGCATTATCTGCGCTCAGTGACATTGATATTGCTGCCGAACTTGCTGCACATGATGCATTACAAACCCAGAATGAATTGTCTAAAGCTGCCGCAGAACTTAATAAATGGAAAATTGCCTGCGAGCAAGAACAAGTTCGAACACTTAAAGTTCTTGACAAGCTAAAATCAGAAATTGAAAAACTAGAAAAACACGAATGTTATGCTTGCGGTCAGACCATGCACGACGAAAAGCACGATATAGTATTGTCGGAAAAACGTGCTACTATGCAAGAGACATCATTGCAGTATCTTGCCAACGACACGCAACTTGCAGAGCATATTAATGCATTATCAAAGCTAGGCAAACCCGGACCTATTCCGCAGGTGTTTTACGATGATAAAGAAGATGCAATCAATCATCGCAACAGTATTAACAATTTACAAGAACAGTTAGTAACCAAGAGAGCAGAAATAGATCCATATGCTGAACAAATTACAGAAATGGAAACACAGGCACTAGAAGAAGTTAACTATGATTCAATCAATGAGTTAGCTAATGTTAAAGAACACCAAGACTTCTTGCTTAAACTATTAACTAACAAAGATAGCTTTATACGTAAACGTATCATTGATCAGAATTTAAGTTACTTAAATGCTAGACTAGGGCAATATTTAGATCGTATTGGCTTGCCGCATACTGTAAAATTCTTAAACGATCTAACAGTTAGTATTGAAGAACTAGGTCGTGAACTAGACTTTGATAACTTGAGTCGCGGTGAACGTAACAGGTTAATATTAAGTCTAAGCTGGGCATTCCGTGATGTATGGGAAAGCCAAAATCAACAAATCAATTTGTTGTTTATTGATGAAGTTATTGATACTGGTATGGATAGTTCGGGCGTAGAAAACAGTTTAGCTATTCTTAAGAAGATGGCTCGTGAAGGCAATCGTAGTGTCTGGTTAGTTTCACATAAAGACGAACTAGCCGGGCGTGTAAACAATGTGTTAAGCGTAGTTAAGGAAAACGGATTTACCAGTTACAATACCGACGTAGACATAGTATGACATTAGCCACGTGGCATTTCCATATTGAAATTAGCAGTAAATGTACTCTAGCATGTCCAAGATGTGCCAGACAGGAAGTGCCCAACGGCCTTGTTAATACTGAATTAGATTTACAGTTCTTTCAACGCAACTTTACTCCAGAGTTTATTAAAAGCAATGTAGAAAAAATTACTTTCTGCGGTGACGATGGCGACCCAATATACGCACACGATTTAATTCCTGTTATATGTTATATTAAAAGTGTTAAGCCAGTTGAAATAGTCATTGTTACCAACGGTAGTTATAAAAAAGCAGATTGGTGGCAAGACCTAGGCAATGCATTAACTGGAATAGATAGCGTACACTTTAGTATTGATGGCATTGACAATGCTATGAATAACCTGTATCGTGTTAACAGTGATTACGCAAGTATCATAGAAGGAATACAGACTTTAAGAGCCAATAGCAATGTTCAAATTGTTTGGGCCACTATTGCATTTCAGTTTAATCAAGACCACTTAGCAGATATAAAGACCGTCGCACAGGGATTAGGAGTAGATAGATTTCAACTTACTCGCAGTACAAAGTTTGGTAAAGTGTATCCAGTATACGGGAGTCATGATAAATTACAACCAAAAGTAGAGCTAATTAGTAGCACTGAAAGATTTGAGCGAGTAACTACAGATTTTACTGACCGAGGTAATCCTATTAGTAAAACTAATTTGGATCTATATAATACCATTAAAGATAATACGTTAATTAAACCGTTATGTACTGTAGGAAATAAAGGATTATATATATCTGCCCAAGGATTACTATACCCATGTTGCTGGGTGGCTAACAGATATAATCATAACAACGAATGGCAACAAATAGCTGCTAAGTTCAATTTAAATGATCGGAATTTAACCGACTGCTTATCTGATACGTTTTGGGCAACTGAATTTCAATCTTACAAATGGCGAGAGTGTCAAACTAAGTGTGCAGCTAATGTGGTTAATAAGAATTATGCAACTGAGTGGTAACGGCATAATTATAGCTATATGTCATGGCTATTCGAGTCCACGTTGGTGGAATCACTTCCCGAAGATTGCGTAGGATTCGTGTATTTGATAACAAATACAGTGTCTGGGCGTAAATATATAGGCAAAAAACTAGCCAAGTTTGCTAAAACTAGTTACAAAGTGGTTAAACTTAAAAACGGTACTAAAAAGAAAAAGAAGATCAGAAGCAAAATAGATTCTGATTGGCAAACATATTATGGCTCAAACGACGAATTAAACAAAGACATACAGACACTAGGTCCAGACAAGTTTACTAGAGAAATACTCTTTTATTGTAAATCAAAAGCAGAATGTAGTTATATAGAAGCAAGAGAACAATTCCGACACAAAGTCTTAGAATCAGACACATACTACAACGGACAGATCAGCGTTCGTGTCCATGGCTCCCACATCAAAAACAAGTTAGGCAGTTAAGCTAGCACAGGCTAATATCGTGTGCCCTATACCTGGTAGTAATACGCAGGGATGGAAGACTCGCCGCTGCAACGAGCACTCAATCACTACCCGTAAGGATGACGATCGCAGACGCCGCGATTTGATTGTTTGAAGATGATTCTAAGGCTAAAAAGACGTAGCAGCGATGCTACACGTAGGTTATGCAAGCTAGTATTTGTGTAAACTACCGCCGTTGTATAAAGACGGAGCTCGAGGTACAGGACAACCGCCTCTGTAATGCTCTAATACTAGTGACTGTGCTACTCGGATGATGTACACTCTTATTTTTGCCCGCCCTGGGCAAAGAGTGACCAATTAATCTGGATGATATACCTTAAATGCTTTTAAGAAAATTGCATGAGCGTAAGCGAAATGCAGATGTCGTTAGACATCTTAGAAGAATGGCATTCCTGACTTCTTAGAAGTTTCTAAATTATCTTTAACAATTTTACTAATAATTTCTCTATCTGATTCACTTAAGAGCATTGCTTCATCATAACTTAGACTTCCTCTCATATACCAGGCTAATCTAAGTGCTTCTTCTTTTAAGGCTTTTGACTGAGTTTCTAAGCGATTGACATACGCAAGTATGTCCTCAGTAGACATAGTCAAAAGCCTTACACGAAAAAATTTGATTGATCAAAGGTTAATTCTTGTGCATAGGGTTTTTCGCATGCTGCACATTGCGAATTAATAGGTTTGATTTTTACTTCGCCAGTTAAACGATCTACATGTTCTTTTATCTCTGCAAATACTTTTCTATCGCAGTTCATAATAAACTCTTTGATATGCTTTTTGTCAATTACAGTGTTTCCTTCACTGGTAATAGAGTGTATATTATTAATAAGATTGTTAACATTCATATCTGTTAATTTTGGAAAAATAGTGTTAAACTGTTCAACTTTTTGTTCGTCTGATAATTCGCTATCATTAATAGCAAGAATTAATTTTTGTTGTTCGTAGTTAACTAAGTTAGCATCGTTATAATTTTTAAAAGTTTGCGGTTTAAATTCAAATTCTAAACGATCAATTGTAACTGGGTCGTATGTTGGAGCTTGGATACTGTCTAGTAGTTCTATTAGTTCTACGGTGTGCCTATTTTCTTCCCCACAATGTGGGCAAACTGAATTGATATCCATATTTGCGCCATAACTAGCAATCCTAATAGAAATAAAGATAGCATCAAGATCAACTGATGGGGTGTCCCACGCATTAGTGACGCATGGACAGCAGCTTTGTATTACATCAACGATGCCCTGCCCGTTCATTAAAGCATCGGGGGTCTTAATGGTAATTTCGTCCTTGATAGTCATAGGGTAAATTGGAACTTCACCAGACTCTGGTAAATCAATTGATGCTGGATTCCAGAATCTACCCCCAGCTGGTAAGCGTAGATAGATTGCGGGTTGTCTAAAGTGCTTCTGAAGAGGGTTATTGGAATTCACTGCCATTTTTGATCCTATAAATAGTAATTGATAGTAGTATTTATTTGGAAAAAACCCTATGGCAATTACTTTTACAGTTGGCGGTCAGACAGTTCAGGTTGATGGTGCAGCGTCTGAACGAACTTTGCAGGAACTAGTTTCTGCTATAAACGGCAGCAACCGTAGGCAAGACCGAAATTCTTCACAAACAGCGTCAGACCTTAAAGGTATTGGACAATCAGCAGCAGTAGCAAGTTCGTCAATGCAAGAAACAGCTAGTTCAGCACGCCAGGCTAAATCATCTATGTCTGAATTAGCTAGCAGCATGAGCGATTCAATAACTAGAGTTACTGGGCAATATCAAGTTAATTCGGATACAGTTAGTCAATTTGCAAATAATTTACTATCAACATCGGCTCAGATCAGTCGCGAGTGGACTAGAGCATTTACAAATTTAGCCAGTGGGGGACTAGATCCAATTGCCACTGCAGCTAATACCTTTAAGGCAGGCATTGACGGTGCAAGTACAGTAGTTGGCGGGATGGCTAAAGTACTTGGTCCAACAGGCGGGGCTCTAGCTAGAACATTTACAGCACTAGGTGCGTCGGTTGGAAAAGCCGGAATTGATGTACTAAAAGAACAGCTAGTAGGTTCAGTTCGCGCCATGGAACGATATAATAAAATGGGGGCAATCTTCTCAGAAGGGCTAGGGGAGATGCGTATGAACACTGGCAAAACTGGATTATCGTTTGATCAATTTTCACGTGTAGTAGAAGCTAATAGAGATACTATTAAATCATTTGGTGGTACACTAAGCGACGGTATAACCAAATTAGCTGATGTATCGTCGGCAATGGGAAGGTCCACTGATAGTAGTGGAAAAACCGTAAGAAACGCACTATTAAATTTAGGATATAGTGTTGAAGATCAAACTGCACTAGCGGCAAGTTATCTAGCGCAACAAAGATCCCTAATAGGAGTTGAAAAAACACGAGCACTATCTAGTAAAGATGTTGCAGATGCTACTGCCAAATATGCAGTGGATTTAAAAGTGCTTGGGGAATTAACTGGTAAAGATGCTAAGGCACTTGCAGATAAAGCAGCCAAAGATACTATGCGAGCATCATTAATGGCCAAATTAGATGTTGATCAAAGAAAGTCTCTTACACAGGCATTCCAGGGATTAGCGACGCTCCCGCCGGATGCACAGCAGAATATGCAGCAAGCATTAACCAGATATTTAACCACTGGTACATTTGATCCTGCAGTAGCAATGAGCGAAGAAATGCGCGAATACATAACAAAAATTGGCGATGGTGTTAAATCTGGATCAACAGATATGCAAGACACCACCACAAAAGCTACTGAAGAATTAAAGAAACAGCTTGAATATCAAGCTAAAACAGGAACAGGGTTAGCATCAACTGCGGATACAATTGTAACTGCTGGTGGTCAATTATCAGGCGCAGTTCAATCGTATACTACAATGGTTAATGGAATTTTATCAGCGACAACCATAGAAGCTGGCGCCACTGAAAAATCTCGAGACCAAGCAAATAAGCTCAAAGACACTACAGATGTATTAACGACTAATGTGTCTAAGATGACTGAGCAGTCGGCCCGTATTACTACCGCATTTAATAATATTTCTACTGAAGCATTGCCAAAAGTAGCACCAGCAGTTACTGGATTAGTAACAGGCGTAGCTAATGCATCGGCTAAGTTAGAACAAGCTGTAGTAAGCGGTAAAGGAATGGGCGATATGCTAACTTCGCTTAGAAGCGGAATACTTAGTGTATGGGCCGACACAGCTAAAGAAATTAAACGATCATTAGATGAATATTTTGGTGTAAGGCGGTCAGCTGGTGGAGCACCAGGCGGTCCTAGTAGAGATACTGGTACCTTAGGCATGACTGGTAAACTATTTGAAGTAAATGATTTTTATGGCAAAATAGCTAAAGGTGAAACCGTACTTACTGCAGGACAATTAGAAAATCTTGTCAGTGGTGTGAGTGCAGCTACTATAGGTGATCCAGCAGTTTCACCAGCAAAGTCTATGCAAGATGGACTTGCATCAATGGTTTCTGCGATGCAAGCATCACAGCAAAAAGCATCATCGGAGAACAAACAAGTAAGTTCTAGTGATTCGTTACCAACCGCAATTACTGACGCATTAAGTTCAGTATTCACAGGCCCAACCGGATTTGCTAGCGTAATGGAATCAGTAAAAACTCAATTATCAGATAACAACGATAAACAACTTGGCGCAATGCAAGAACAAATTTCAAAATTAAATGATCTAGTAACTGCTATGCAAGATAATATTAGAGCTAGTGAAAATATCGCTAACGTACTAAGTTAACGCGGTAAATATAGCATACTGAGGTCTTAACTATGACATGGAAGAAGTACTTTAAAAGCAGCAATTTACCTAGCAATATCAGCCCAATTGGCAGCGGAAGACTAGCCGATCCTGGCTATCGGAACTATCAAAGTAACTTACCTGAAGTCTATATTGGCCACCCAAATCGCACTGAGAGATATAATCAGTACGAACAAATGGATATGGACTCAGAAATTAATGCTGCATTAGATATACTTTCTGAGTTCATGACTCAAAAGAACGAAGCAAACTTTACTGCATTTGACATCCATTTCAAAGACAAACCCACAGACAACGAAGTTAAGATTATTAAAGAACAACTGCAACAATGGGTTGCTCTTAATGAATTTAATAAACGTATCTTTAAGATTGTACGGAATACAATAAAATACGGCGATCAAATATTTGTTAGAGATCCAGAAACCTTTAAACTATTCTGGGTTGAGATGAACAAGGTTGTAAAAGTTATTGTTAACGAAGCTGAAGGTAAAAAACCCGAACAGTATATTCTTAAAGACATCAACGTTAACTTCCAAAATTTAACTGTTACAGCAGTTGCGGCCAGCGACACGTATATCAATCACCCGCAAGTTGGTGGCCCAAGCGGTGCGTATGTTCAACCGTCTACTCCTTATTCTGGTGGTAGTCGCTTTACACATGCTAAAAATGAAAGCGCAATTAACGCAGAACACATTATGCACCTAAGTTTAACAGAGGGATTAGACGTATATTGGCCCTTTGGTAACAGTGTGCTAGAGAATGTTTTTAAGGTCTTTAAGCAGAAAGAACTGTTAGAAGATAGTATCATTATCTATCGCGTACAACGTGCCCCGGAGCGTAGAGTATTCAAAATTGACGTAGGCAACATGCCAAGTCATATGGCTATGGCCTTTGTTGAACGTATTAAAAACGAAATACATCAGCGTAGAATTCCTACACAAACTGGTGGCGGTGCTAATATGATGGATGCTACTTATAATCCATTGAGCATTAACGAAGATTACTTCTTCCCAGTGACAGCTGATCAACGCGGTAGTAGTGTAGATGTGCTACCTGGTGGTCAAAATCTAGGCGAAATTACTGATTTAAAGTTCTTTACTAACAAGTTATTCCGCGGTTTACGTATCCCTAGTAGCTATTTGCCTACAGGGGTAGATGACGGTACACAAGCAGTTACAGACGGCAGAGTAGGCACTGCACTTATACAAGAATGGCGTTTTAACCAGTATTGTAAGCGTCTACAGTCAATGATTGTTGACAAATTAGATGCAGAATTTAAGCTGTTTATGCGTTGGCGTGGCGTTAATATTGACAGTCAATTGTTTGATTTAATATTTGAAGAGCCACAAAACTTTGCACAATACCGTCAGGCTGATATTGATAGTGCTAGAATCGCTACATTTGCACAGTTAGAAGCATATCCTTATCTAAGTAAACGTTGGTTAATGCAGCGTTATTTAGGTATGACCGAGCAAGAAATGAGCGAAAACGAAACCATGTGGGCCGAAGAGCAAGGCGATGTTGAAGCAGCACCAGCAGAAGATCCATCATTGCGTTCTGTTGGTATTAGCCCTGGCGGCATTGCCGGCGACTTAGAAAATGTGACTCCTCCGCCTGAAGGTGGGGAACTAGGAGCTTCTCCTGCAGGAGCCGAAGGCATGAGTCCAATGGGCGGAATGCAACCCGGTGCAGCAGCAGGTGCAGCAGCAGCACCTACAGTATAATTAGGTAATTTGGGTAAATATAGTTATGTACATTACTGAATTATACGATATACCTAAGCCTGGCTACGATTCATCTGCTGATGATCAAACCCCAATGAAGTTATCTGATATGCGTAAAACACGATTAACTCTTGCAGATCTTAATCGTTTACGCATGGCCAATGATGTACGTAAAGTAGAACACGAAAACAAACTAGAACAAATCACCAAGCAATATAAGCCTCCAGCTGCCGCTCCTGCGGTATAGTCCGTCAAAAACCTTTAAAAAACCCCCATTTAACCCCGTAATCTGCGTAGTTTAGTAAATAGATTACAAGCCATATTATTTTAAGGAGTTCCTAATGAACAAGTATGAACAGCTAATTGAACACATTATAAATGATGACGAAGCAAAAGCTCGTGCATTGTTTCACCAAATCGTGGTTGAAAAATCACGTGACATATATGAGTCCTTAATGGACGAAGAATATGCAGAAGAAGATATTCACGCTGGCAATCCAGTTGATCGCATGATGGACGAAATCCAAGGCGACGAAACTATGCAAGCTGAAGAAGAAGAATTAGACATGGAACCAGAAATGGGACATGACGACATGGGCATGGATGACATGGGCGGCGACGACATGGGCATGGATGACATGGGCGGCGAACAAGATCTAGAATCAAAAGTTATGGATCTTGAGTCAGAGTTAGAAGCACTTAAAGCTGAATTTGAAGCTTTAATGGGCGACGAAGAAAACGAGCCAGAGCATCATGACGGTGAAGAAGATCCAGACTTCGGCGACGAAGAAGAAATGGGTGACGAAGAAGACAGCGGCGACGAAATGATGGAAGCCACTGATAAAGATGAAGATGACGACGAGGATGAAGACGACGAAATGACTGAGTCAGTTCAGCGTAAAGCATATCCTAAAACTGCAGTTGACTTAATGCGTGAATACGTAGAGAAAGTTGCTTCTCCTAGTAATACAGAGTTTACCCCAGTTGGTACTGGTGCAGGCGGCGATAAAGCAGCTGGTAATACTAAGAACCCACTAGCAGGCAAAAACGATATGGGCGGCACAACACAAAATATCGCTAAAGGCGGTACAGGTGCAGATGGTAGTCCAGACGGTACTAGCCCAAAGTGGAAAGCTGATGGTAAGCTAGTTAAAAATGCACAGGAAATTGATGTTGCTAAACGCAATGTTAACAAACCAGGCGGCAACAAAGGTGCTCAAGATTGGTATGGCACTAAAGCTTCTGCTAAAAAAGGTGAAGGTCAAACTACTGACGGATCTGTTCCAGTGCAAAAGAAAAGCATTGAACCAGGTGGTAATTAATTAGGGCAATAATATGGCTTTGTACCTAAAAGAGAATCTTACTTTTGATCGGGCACAGATGGAAGTCCTTACCGAGGACTCCACAACTGGTCAAGGTAAGAATCTATATATGAAAGGGATATTCATTGAGGGAGGCGTTAAAAACGCTAACCAACGTGTTTATCCCATTCACGAAATAACAAAGGCCGTTAGTCAAATCAACGAACAAATCAAGGAAGGCCATAGTGTCCTTGGCGAAGTTGATCACCCTGATGACTTAAAGATTAATTTGGATCGTGTATCACATATGATTGAAGGTATGTGGATGGACGGTCCTTGTGGACATGGTAAACTAAAAATTCTACCAACGCCAATGGGTAAACTTGTTGAGGCAATGATTACTAGTGGTGTTAAGTTAGGTGTTAGTAGCCGTGGAAGCGGAGAAGTTAACGAAAGTACCGGACATGTTAGCGGTTTTGATATTATTACCGTTGATATAGTAGCACAACCCAGTGCTCCACATGCATATCCAAAAGCGATTTACGAAGGACTTATGAATATGCGTCATGGACACCGTGTTTTAGATGTAGCTCGTGATGCTACACAAGATCAAAAAGTACAGAAGTACCTGAGAGAAGGCATAACACGCCTTATCAATGACCTTAAGTTAAAATAGGAGAAACCTGATGTTAGATGCTATCAAACCATTGTTAGATAGTGGCATCATTAACGAAGATACTCAACAAGCAATCAATGAAGCTTGGGAAGCTCGCCTTTCTGAAGCCAAAGAGACTGTTCGTGCAGAACTTCGCGAAGAATTTGCCCAACGCTATCAACATGACAAGCAAGTAATGGTTGAAGCTCTAGACAAAATGGTAACTGAATCTCTACAAAGTGAACTTGAAGAGTTTGCTGCAGAGAAACAAGCTCTAGCAGAAGATCGTGTGAAATTTAAAACTCACATGACAGAGAGTGCCGAAAAATTTAATAATTTCTTAGTTGGGAAACTAGCCGAAGAAATTAAAGAATTGCGTGAAGATCGCAAACAATACGAAAACAGCGTTGCTGGACTAGAAAAGTTTGTTATCAAACAATTGGCAGAAGAAATTCAAGAGTTTGAGCAAGACAAGCAGGCAGTAATTGAGACAAAAGTTCGTCTTGTTGCTGGTGCTAAGACTAAGCTTGCTGAACTACAGAAGAACTTCGTTGCTCGTTCTGCTGAACTAGTTAAAGAATCAATTACCAGAAAACTAGAGTCGGAAATGACTCAGCTCAAAGAAGACATCCACCTAGCACGTGAAAACATGTTTGGTCGTCAAATCTTTGAAGCCTTTGCAAGCGAATTTGCTGTTACTCATTTAAACGAGAACAACGAAATTCGTAAACTACAGGCTGTTGTTGCTGCTAAAGAGCAAGCATTAGCGGAAGCTAAAGCTCAAGCTGAAAAAGCTACAATGATTGTTGAATCAAAAGACAAAGAGATTAGAATTATTAAAGAATCAACAGAGCGTAAAGAAACAATTGACACTCTATTGAAATCTTTAAACAAGGAGAAAGCTGCAGTAATGGGCGAACTTCTTGAAAGTGTGCAAACTGCTAAGTTGCAGAATGCATTTGAAAAGTATCTTCCAGCTGTTCTGAATAATACAGCCAAACCTGTTGCACAGCCTAAAGCTATGCTATCAGAAAGCCGTACAGAAGTAACTGGAGATAAGACTGCTAAGACTAACGCTGAATATTCAGACAGTATTAATACTGTTGTTGAATTTAAACGTTTAGCAGGGCTATAAGTAAACCCTAATTAGGAGAAAAGGAAAATTATGTCACAAGTACTACTAGAAAGCCGTTGGGGCGAAACAAAAGACGCTCTGCTTGAAGGCTTAAATGGTTCAAAAAGAACCACAATGGGTGTAATTCTTGAAAACACCCGCAAGCATCTAATGGAATCTGCAACTGCAGGCGCCACTGCTGCTTCAAACGTTGCAACACTAAACCGCGTAATTCTACCAGTTATTCGTCGTGTTATGCCTACAGTTATTGCAAACGAAATCGTTGGTGTTCAGCCAATGACTGGTCCAGTAGCTCAGATTCATACACTACGTGTACGTTACGCTGACAACACTACTGACTCAGCTAGCCCATACGCTACTGGCACTACATCTGGTGATGAAGCACTATCACCATTTAAGATTGCTGTTGCTTATTCCGGTCTAACCAATGGTGGCACTGCTACTAACGGTCGTGCCGCAAGCACAAGCACACTTGAAGGTGTACCTGGTAATCGTATTAACGTTCAAATCTTGAAACAAGTTGTTGAAGCTAAGACACGTAAACTAAGCGCACGTTGGACATTTGAGGCAGCTCAAGATGCTCAAGCTATGCACGGTTTAGATATTGAAGCTGAAATCATGGCAGCATTGGCTCAAGAAATTACCGTTGAGATTGACCAAGAAATTCTAGGTTCGTTACGTAGCCTAGCAGCAACTGAGTTTACATTTGATCAAGCTGCTGTTTCTGGTACTGCAACATTCGTTGGTGACGAACACGCTGCTTTAGCTGTTCTAATTAATCGTACTGCAAATCTAATCGCTTCACGTACACGTCGTGGCGCTGGTAACTGGGCAGTTGTTTCCCCGGCAGCTCTAACCGTTCTACAAAGCGCAACAACTTCAGCATTTGCTCGTACTACAGAAGGTACATTTGAAGCTCCTACAAACACTAAGTTTGTTGGTACATTAAATGGCGCTATGCGTATCTATGTTGACAGCTATGCAAATGACAGCCAGTCAGTATTAGTTGGTTATAAGGGTTCAAGCGAGGCTGATGCAGCCGCGTTCTACTGCCCATATATTCCTCTAATGAGTTCTGGTGTTGTTCTAGATCCAGCTACTTTTGAACCAGTAGTCGGCTTTATGACACGCTATGGTTACATTGAGTTAACTAACACTGCATCATCGTTTGGTAACGCAGCTGATTACCTAGGTGAAATCGCAGTTAGCAACCTATCATTCCAGTAATATTTTGAATTCCTCGGGATGGGAAGCATTAAAGGACCGTAAGGTCCTTTTTTGTTGGGCGCAATAAATACTACATTCAGTAAAATGAATTCTCGGAGCTGACACTTCGGGTAGCCTAGAACGCTACACATTAAGGAGAAAATAAATGTCAAGTAAATTAAAAATTAGTAAAACCCCAACTGGTAATACTGGTACAGGTACAACACGTACAGACAGATATACTGGACCAAATCAAATTACCAGCGGTAGCATAACAGGTTATCCAGGTTCAGTTGGTGGTATTTATACACAAGCTGGTCCACAGATTCACGCACAAGTTGATATTGGTAACGGTGCAACTGACGGTAGCATATTAACACAAAAAGGTGCACATAAGTTCTTGTGTACTGATGGTACAACAGCCGTAACTGCTGGTTTATCACGTGATGCTAAAGGTCGTAACGTTAGAATTTGTAAACTAGTTCCAAGTATGGTACCAGATGGTGGTGTTGTTAACGGTATTGGCCAAGTTAGTGTTCCTGTTTATACAGCAGTTATCAGCGGTAATATAGCAGATACAGCCGGTGCAGCAACATCAAGCTACTTACGTTATGATGTAGCCACTGTACAAGGAAATGGCATCAAAGTTGGCGCAAACGTTATGGGTGCAACTGGGCAGAGTATCAGTGGTAACGTAACTATTACAGCTATTAATGCAACTGTTGGTGGTCGTGGTAATGTTACTATTGCATTTAGCAGCCAAGATGGTGACGTACCGGCTGGTGACTATACACTACAAGTTGGTTTCTTTGCAGATCGTATTAGTAATCGTTGGGTTTGGGATATTAAAGGTAACAAGTATCGTTACTGGAGTCAATTACCAACAACCGGTAATAAGTATATCACAGACAGAGACGCAGGTACTACTGGATTTGTACAAGTTCCTGATGCAAGTTAATAGTAGTTGCTTTAAACAAAAAACCCGCTTTAGCGGGTTTTTTATTGACTAGATAAAAATGATTTCCATACTTGCATATAAAATTCGTGCTCTTTGACGGGCCAACGACGTATATAAGATTCATGAACTTCTTGAGATCTCCAGTGTATATTAGCTACAGAATCTTGATTATCAATTGCACAATCACCGCAACTTATAGCTTCTTGTACACTAGAATTGTGTAACTCTTTGATCCTCATATATCTCTCCAAAGTTTCTAAGTTAGTAGTAGACAATAACCATTCCTCTAGCTCTTTGTCAGTGCTTGGGGTCATTTTTACTTGAAATTGTTTTTGAAATTCAGACATTTTGGGCTCGCTAAAGTAGATATTTATAGTATGATTTTTTGAAATGAGCAAACTTTATATCCGCATAAATACATTGAACAAGGATATATCCAATGGCCGCTGTAAAAAGAATTAACTCAGATTATACTATTACCAATAAAGATACTTGGTTAGCTAATGTAACAGTAGCTACCCACACAATGTTTGTTAACGGTAACCTTTTAGTGGGAGGAAATACTACCCAGGTTACTAAAACAGATCTTTCAGTCACTGATAATTTAATAGTGTTAAACAGTGGAGAAATTGGATCTGGCATAACTTTAGGAATTGCAGGTATAGAAGTAGATCGCGGAAGTGCAGCTAATGTGCGATTGGTGTACAATGAAATATACCAAAAATGGGCATTAACTAACGATGGCACAACTTATGCAAATATTTCGTCCAGCACCGGATCAAGTTCACTTAGTGTTTACGATGATAAAGCTCCTCAATTAGGTGGAGATTTAGATACACTGGGACAAAGTCTTTTTAGCTCAAATGTTGCCTATGTAAGATTTAATGATAATGTAGCAATTAACAATACTACAGTTGCACCAACTGCAATTGCTAACTATAACATAGTCTATGCACAAACACCCAATAACGGTGGATCAGGATTATACATAACAAACACAACAAAAACCAATCAAGAATTGGTAACGCAAGAGCGTAATATTGCGTATAGTATTATTTTTTCATAATAGGATTTAGTATGTCAGTACAAAATACAGCACTAACTACAACAGCACAAGCAATTTATACCAGTACAGGTAATACTGTAGTTTCTACAATGCATATTCCAAATTATACAGGTACACCTATTACCTGTAATGTATGGGTAGTAGCAAATGGTGGAGCTCCTACATTTACAAATATAATTTACGGCAATTTAACTATCACAGCCTATAATACATTAGTAGTTGATAAAGAAAAATTTGTATTAGCCAATGGCGATGCGCTGTACGCTAATGTAAGTGATGCATCAAGCGCATCGGCGACAGTAACCTATACTGGATTCTAATATGGCAAGATTTTTAAAAAATCCAGACTTATCTCCTGGGAGTTTAGCAGCTAAGTTACCAGTGGTACCTAGCAGTTCCTACGGTGATGTACCTACGGATGGGTTAATTAGATTTAATACCAGTAACAATAATATTGAAATGTTTTTCAATTTACAATGGAATCAAGTTGCTAAGATTGGTACAGTAAACATTGTAGTTGATGAATTTGCTGGAGATGGAGTACAAACAGTATTTACAATGAGCCAGTCCGAGTTAACTGATTCAGCAGTGCTGGTATCTATTGGCGGAGTGTATCAACAGCCAACAACAAATTATACAATATCAGGAACAACTATTACATTCACAAGTCCACCGCCTGCACCAGGCGTGAACCCAAATAAAATTGTTGTTGTTCATAATCTTAACAGCACTAACGCTGCATAAGGGATAGCATGGCAATTGGGCGTATATCCGGACCAATGCTGTTTAACAACCTTGAACGACAAGGTGTTGATTTAGCGTTCCAATCAAATCTATTATACTTAGACGTTAACAATCTACGTGTAGGTATCATCAATAGTAGTCCACTATATTCGCTTGATGCATCTGGTAATGTTAAATTATCTAATATTATCATCCAAGGCAATTCAATTACATCAAATGTTGGTAAAGTTGATTTTGGCTCAACTTCCAATTTCACTATATCCGGCGGATCTCCTAATTATGTTTTATCAACTGACGGTGCCGGAAATGTAAGTTGGAATGAAGTTAGTAGCTTAGATACTAGGTGGGGTAATTTACTACTATCTAATAATACGATTAGTATTGAAAATATTAATGGAAACTTATATTTGCAAGCAAACGGTATAGGTAACGTAGTTACAACAAATGATTTTTACGCAGGTAATGTTTACGCTTTTAATATTTCTGGTAATGTATCCAGTAATACTGGTGCGTTTGCTGGTAATGTAGATGCACCGTATTTTATAGGTAATTTAGTTGGAACAAGCGCGAATGTTACTGCAATAGAAGCCACAACAGGTAACATTAGTTCATTGAGTACAATAGATTTAAACTCTACTAATGGTAACATTACTACTCTTGTTTCTACAAACTTTAGTACGGCTAATGCTGTTATCACCGGCGGCTACATATCTTCTTTATCAAACATTACTGCAACTACGGGTAATGTTGAATCATGGTATGCAACAGATTTAAACTCTACTAATGGTAATATCACAACTCTAGTAGGAACAAACATAAGCACCGCTAATGCATTAATTAGTGGCGGCGTAATTAGTAACGTTGATCTTCAATCTAATAACTTTAGTACGGCTAATGCAGTTATTTCCGGAGGCTACATTTCTTCAATGACAAACATTACTGTAACAACAGGTAATGTAGAATCATGGTATGCAGCAAATCTAAATAGTACAAATGGTAATATTACAACATTAGTTACAACTGATTTTAGTTCAGCAAATGCAAATATTACTGGTGGGAATATAACAGCAAATATGTCTGGAAACATTACCGGAACATTTGGAAGTTTTACAGGTAATGTTGATTCTAGTTGGCTAGTAGGCAATGTAAACGGTAACATTGGAAATTTTGGAAATGTTAATGTTAGTTCTGATGTAAATGTTTCTGGTAATTTAATAGCATCGGGTAATGTAATAACACAAAAGGTTACTAGTCCAACAGGCGATTTACATTTTAGCGCAGCAACAAACGACCCTAATAATATTATTAGATTTGATAGTGTAAGTGCGTTTGATATCCCTTCCGGCACAACAGATCAGAGACCACCAACTCCAGATTACGGATATGTTCGATATAATACTGATCAAGGATCAATTGAATGGTGGAGTGGTATAAGTTGGACACCTGGCGCACAAACTGTTGTGTCTGAAAACATTACACCAGACGGAATTACCGATACCTATACCTTAAATCAAGCAACAACAGAAAGTGCTATTTTAGTTAACATCAATGGTACTATTCAGCAGGCTGGTTCTGGTGCGTATTCTGTAATTGATGATCAAATTACATTTGCTGAAATTCCCCTAACAACTGATATTATTGAAATTAGATATTTGGCTGGTGGTGTTGCAATTGCTACTGGCTATGGAAACACCCAAGTTGGTGCATATTTAACCAGCTATACTGGTAATATTTCTGCAGGTAATCTAACCGTAGCCGGCAATGTGTTCCAACAAAGTGCCTATTACGAAATATTTGGTAATATATCAAACACTGGTGGTAACTTGACCTGTAACTTTAACACAGGTGCGGTGTTTTATGTAAACAGCTTGACAGCCAATGTCACAGCCAACTTTACTAATGTTAATGCTGTAACCGGCACAGTTACAGGTGCAACAGTCATTGTTAATCAAGGTGCGACTGCGTATCAAATCAGCAATGTACAAGTTAACGGGACTATGCAAACAGTTCGTTGGGTAGGTGCAACAGTTCCAGTAGGCACTGCTAGCAATACCGATGTAATGAGTTTCAGTTTAATAAACTTAGGTGCTGGCGGATGGCGTGTGCTTGGGCAGATCAGTAATTACGGATAATCTATGAAACTTAGTAGATTATCTGGACTGCAACAACCTACCGGTAGGATATACAAAAAACTTGGTTTAGCAACAGTAGTTATTCCACCGGACTATGTTTCCGCTGGATTGGTGCTTAATTTAGATGCTGGCAATGCATCAAGTTATCCTGGTTCAGGATCAACATGGACCGATACTGTTGGTAGCAAGGCATTTACTCTGTTCAACGGTCCAACATACAGTGCTTTAAACGGTGGTTATATAAACTTTGTTGCTGCCAGCAGTCAATATGGATTTGCTACAAGTTTTGGCTCTGCACTATCTCAATACACCGTAGAAGTGTGGCATCTTTTCAATGGTACACTTACTGGTGCAGCACCTGTGTTGTTTGGTGAAGGTCGTGGAACTTATAGTAATTTCATGATGGGTACCACAGGTGGGCGAACTTCACCACTCAAAATACAAGGCGGATTTTGGAACGGTGCGTGGCAACAGGGTACAACCGATCCTGGAGATTACTATCAACCCGCAGCTGGTTGGTATCAATTTGTAAACACCTATAACGGGGCACAGATCAAGTTCTATGCCAACAACACACTACAAATAACCAAAACACCCAGCAACTTCACCATAGCCAGCAGTGGACTTGGCCTAAACATAATGCGTAGACAAGATGCGTTTAACTATTGGGGCGGCGGTGTAAGCATCATTAGAGTCTACAATAGGGCATTGTCTGCTGCAGAAATTGAACAAAACTGGAATGCTAATAGGTCTAGACATGGACTATAATCTTTTCTAAATTCGTTTTAACTCCCCAAAACATACTTTCCAAATTTCAGCTAAATACTCGTATTAGTCAAATTCACGAGGATTAAACATGGCCGTTACAAGAATTAAAAACAATCAGATTACTGATAGTACGATTACGTATCAAAAAATCGCCCTAGGCACATTAACAGGTGCGTTGTTTAATCCAGATTTAACAATCAATTCTAACATTAATATTACCGGAAATCTACAAGTTTCTGGCGATACTACTACAGTTAGTTCTATTAATACCCTAGTCAATGATCCATTGATTATCCTAAACAATGGGTATGTAGGTACTCCTGCATATGATGTTGGGCTTTTAATTAACCGTGCGTTAGGGACATTAGAAAACTACGGCGGTATGAACGCTGCCTTAATATGGCGCGAAAATGATGGTGCATTTGAAACAGTTCTAACTACTGAAACTGGTGGTACATTAGGTACTATTAATCGTAGTTTTTATGCCAATATAATTACAGGTAATTTAGAAGTAAAATACGGGCTTAAAGCAGGCCCTGCATCATTCTCAAGCATTAACAATACTCCAATTGGTAACGCAACACCAAGCACTGGTGCATTTACTCAGTTGTCGGCAACTGGTAATGTAACCATTGGCGGGTCCAATGGTAATGCTATTATTGCCACAGGTAACATCGTCCCAAGCGCAAATGTAACTTATAACTTGGGTTCAGCTGACCTTAGATGGAAAAATTTATGGTTGTCTGGTACCGGAATTTATTTTGGTAGCGCAAACATCAAAACAGCCGCAGATGGGAATGTTACGATTTCCACAGAAAGTGGCAACAACATTACAGTTAGCAATCAAGCCGACGGTACGACAGAATTCCGTGGTAATGCAGTATCACCTTGGTTCATTGGTCGTTTAGACGGCTTATCAAGTAATACTGCAAGCCTATACAGCTTAGAAGGGTCCATTACTACGCTTGGTGGTAATTTAGTTACATACCCGTACTTAAACAGCACCAATGGTAATATCACAACATTAAGATCCGGTACAGTTGGTGCAACCAATTTAAATGCTACCAATGGTAATATTACTACATTAATCGCAACAACTGGATTTAGTACTGCCAATGCTCAAATTACAGGTGGTTATGCAGACAACTTCCCAATTGGTGCAAATACTGCAGCCAGTGGTGCGTTTACTACTTTATTGGCTTCTGGTACTTTTATTGGCTCTGGCAACATCGTTGCTAATTCCGGAACAGCAAGTTCTAATACAACAACAGGTGCACTGGTAGTAGTTGGTGGCGCTGGGGTCAGTGGATCATTAAACGTAGGTGGCAACATTACTGTTGGTAATGTAATTTCTAGCACATATTACTCTGCAGGTGGTGCTTCAAGATTTGCACTAAGTGATATTGGCATTGTTGGAATCAATGTTGCTGGTCAAGAATACAAATTTGGTGCCAGCGGTATAGAATCCAGTCCTGGTATATTTGGCGGAACCTACGGTGGTAACAAGTTATCACTAAACAATGAAACAGCACTAATATCTAATAGATACGATACAGTAACAATTCAAACTGGTACTGATGGATACGCACAAAATACTTGGACATTTAGTAATAACGCATTAACTACACCCGGCGGTGTTACTGTTAACGGTATTATTGCTGCAAACGGCGGCAACATTGTTACTCTTAGAACTGCTAACTTTAGTACAGCTAATGCAGTTATCACTGGCGGTTATATAAATGACTTAGCAAATCTAACAGCCACAACAACTCAAACAACAAACTTTAGTACTGGTAATGCCCGCATAACTGGTGGGTACGCAGACAACTTCCCAATTGGTGCAAATGTAAAAGCAACTGGCGCATTTACTTCATTATCAGCTGATACTGCTACAGTAACTGGTTCAGATATATACAGTGCAAATATTGTTACTGCTAATATATTAACTGGAGTTGTTGGTAATCTAAGTTCAGGTAATGCCTGGATCTATAAAGGTTATGCTGACAACTTTAAACTTGGATCAAACACAGCGGCCACTGCAAATGTTACAACATTAAATGCTACAAATTTAGTTACGTTTACTAGTGCAGCTGAAAGTTATGCCTATTCTGATGGTGCGTTAGTTGTTACTGGTGGTGTTGGTGTTGGCGCAAACTTAAATGTTCAAGGTAATGCCGTAATAACTGGTAACCTATTAGTTAAAGGCACGACTACTACCGTATCATCAAGCGAAGTTACGATAGCAGATATAAACATTACATTAGCAAAAGGAGCAGCGTCAGCAGCAATTGCAGACGGTGGTGGTATTACAATTGATGGTGCCGGTGCAACACTTACCTATGCATACTCTGATGATAGCTGGAACTTTAATAAAACAGTAAACGCACCAACTGCAAATGTTGCTACATTAAATAATACTACAGCTAATATTACCAATCTAACTGGCACAAGCGTAAATGTAGCAGCTACTACAACTACCAAGTTAAACAGTACAACTGGTAATATTACCAATCTAACTGGTACTACAGTTAATGTAGCAGAAACAACTACTACTAGACTAAACAGCACAACTGGTAATATTACTAATTTAACTGGTACTAGTGTTAACGTTGCAGCTACTACTAGCACATATCTAAATAGTACAACTGGTAATATTACCAACCTAACTGGCACTACAGTTAATGTAGCGGAAACAACCACTACCAATTTAAATAGCACAAATGGTAACATAACAAACTTTGGGTCCGGTAATGCTAGTATAACTGGCGGTTACGCAGACAACTTCCCAATTGGTGCAAATACAACAGCAACTGGTGCATTTACTACGTTAGATGCATCTGACTTAGTAAGATTTACTGATAACACAGATAGCACGGATAGCACTTCAGGTGCACTAGTAGTAACTGGCGGTGTTGGAGTTGGCGGCAATTTGCATGTTGCAGGCAATGCCTTTGTGCATTCGTTTAACACATACGGTACTGGTGGTAATATCAGTGGCGCCAATGTTATATTTGCTAATACTATAATAACCGGTAACTTAACTGCTAATAATTTAAGCCTGTATCAAACATTATATGCTGATAGTGCAATAATTGATACAATTGATTCTGGCACAGTTAATGCATCCATAATAAATGTAACCACAGGTAATATTACTAACTTAACTGGTTGGACAAATAATGTAGCCAGCACAACAACTACTACATTAAACAGTACATACGCTAATATTATTACTGGTGATGTTAACACAATTAATTCAGTTACTGCTAATTTACTTAATGCTACAATTGGTAATCTTACACTAACAAGCGCATTGATAGCACCAACTATTCATGTAACTAACGGTAACATATTAACATTATATGCTGGTAATCTAAGTTCAGGTAATGCTCGCATAACCGGTGGTTATGCAGATAATTTCCAAATTGGTGCGAACACTGCAGCAGGCGGAAACTTTACTACTGCTAATGCAACCACTGTAACTGCATATACGGTTAATGCAACAACACAAAACATAACTGATGCAAATGTAACTACACTAGTTGCCACAAACTTTAGTTCAGGCAATGCTCGCATAACTGGCGGTTACGCAGACAACTTCCCAATTGGGGCAAACACTAAAGCAACTGGTGCATTTACTACACTAACATCAAACGGGTTAACTACGTTTACTAATGCAACTCAGTCTGACAATACTTCAACTGGAGCAGTTGTTGTAACTGGTGGTGTAGGTATTGGTGCTAACTTAAATGTTGGTGGTAACATAACTGTGACAGGAAACTTAACAGTACAAGGAACAACTACAACTGTTAATTCTACTATACTTGATGTTGCTGACTTAAACATTACAGTAGCCAAAGGTGCAGCAAGTGCTGCCGCTGCAAACGGTGCAGGCTTAACTGTAGACGGGGCTGGAGCAACAATTACCTATGCAAATTCTGATGACAGTTGGAACTTTAATAAGAAAGTAAATCTTAGTACCTTAAATGCAACTGACGGTAACATAACAACATTAGTTGCTACTAACTTTAGCACTGGTAATGCTCGCATAACTGGCGGTTACGCAGACAATTTCCCAATTGGCGCCAATACAGCAGCACCTGCAAAATTTACAACTGCTAATGCTTCAGTAGTTGATGCAGGTAAAGTTGTTGCTACTACATTAAACAGCACAACCGGTAACATTACAACTGGTAATATTAATGCTCTAAACACAGTCACTGGTAACATCACTAATCTAACTGGTACAAGCGTTAACGTTGGGTATACGACCACTACTCAATTGAATAGTACAACCGGTAACATTACCAATCTAACTGGTACAAGCGTTAACGTTGGATATACAACCACAACTGAGTTAAACAGCACAACTGGTAATATTACTAACTTAACTGGTACTACTGCCAATGTTGCTTCAGTTACCGCTACCACATTAAACAATACATACGGTAATATTACATACCTAGTAGGTACCACAGTTAACGTGGCAGAAACAACTACTACTAGAGTAAACAGTTCAACTGGTAATATTACTAACTTAACTGGTACTACAGTTAACGTTGCTTCAATTACTGCTACTACATTAAACAATACATATAGTAATATTGCAACTGGTGATATTAATACTCTTAATACAACATCTGGTAATATAACAACATTAGTCGCTACAAACTTTAGTTCAGGAAACGCTCGCATAACTGCTGGCTATGCAGATAATTTCCCAATTGGTGCAAACACTAAAGCAACTGGTGCATTTACTACACTAACTGCTAACGGCCTAGTTACTCTTACTAATAATGCCGAATCGTTTGATTCAACAAATGGTGCATTAGTTGTTACTGGTGGTGTAGCTGTTGGTGCTAACTTAAATGTTGGAGGTAATGCTGTAATTACTGGTAACTTATTGGTTAAGGGTGTCACAACAACTGTTAATTCTACTACAGTATCAGTTGGTGATCTAAATATTACCTTAGCACAAGATGCTGTAACTGCTGCACAAGCAGATGGCGGCGGTATAACTGTTAACGGTGCTAATGCTACAATTACCTATGCACAAAGTGATGATAGCTGGAATTTAAATAAGAAATTAAATGTTAGTCAAGTCAATGCGACTACAGTAAATGCAACCAATGGTAACATAACAACATTAGTTGCTACTAACTTTAGCACCGGTAATGCTCGCATAACCGGTGGTTACGCAGACAACTTCCCAATTGGAGCTAATACAGCAGCACCTGCTAAGTTTACAACCGCAAATGCTTCAGTAGTTGATGCAGGTACAGTAGTTGCGTATCAACTAAATGCTACAAACGGAAATATTACAACATTAACCGGAACAACTGTTAATGTTGCTTCAATTACTGCTACAACATTAAACAGCACATATGGTAATATTACAACTGGTGATATTAATACATTAAACAGCACAACCGGTAACATTACTAACTTAACTGGTGGTAATGTAACAATGTGGGGTGCAAATTTAACATTTGCTAATGTAACTACAATTGGTGCAGGTACAACTACCACTGCCACATTAAACAGCACCACTGGTAATATTACTAACTTAACTGGAACAAGTGTTAACGTTGGCTACACAACCACAACCGAGTTAAACAGTACAACTGGTAACATCACTAACTTAACTGGCACAAGTGTAAATGTTGGATATACGACTACTACTCAGTTAAACAGTACAACTGGTAACATCACTAACTTAACTGGTACAAGCGTTAACGTTGGGTATACGACCACTACTCAATTGAATAGTACAACTGGTAATATTACAACCGGTAACATTAATACCCTAAACACGGTAAACGGAAATGTAACAACATTAGTTGCTACAAACTTCTCAAGTGGCAATGCTCGCATAACTGGTGGTTACGCAGACAACTTCCCAATTGGGGCAAATGTAAAAGCATCGGGTGCATTTACTACCCTAAGTGCTACTGCAGATGTTTCATTAGCAAATATTATCGCTGGTGGTATACAAGCACAGGCAATTGGTAATACCAACCCAGGAACAGCGGTATTCACAACGCTGACAACTACTTCATGGGCAAACATTGGTGGACCATTAGTAGCAAATTCAGGAATTACAACCGATTACTTGGCTGACATTCCTACTACTGCTGCATTTGCAATATTAGGAGACGGTTGGCCCAATAACGGAGGGATGGCAGTAGCTGGTAATACTTGGATTGGGCAAGGCGTAGTTATTAACGGTCTGCAACATGCATTTGATACAATAATTAGAGGTGAGTCTGAGCGTAGCTTATTCCAGGTTATTGTGGCTGATGCGGGATACGAACAAGTTACAATTGGTGGAAACATAGTACAGGCAAATACTATTCCTGGAGCTAAGTTAGTTATTAATAGCACAGATTCAATATTATTACCAAGCGGCACCACCGGAGAACGTCCTAGCGCACAAGGATACACTGATGTAGCTGGTATGATGCGTTACAACAGCACCACCGGTGATATTGAATACTACGATGGATCTGTATGGAGAACTCCTTCAACATCATTTACTATCATCACTGCAGAAGTTTATTCAGCACCAAGTGGTGATCCAAATGGTAATGTTGATGGTGTAAACACAACCTTTACCTTACCAATTGAGACAACAACATCTAGCGTGATTGTTAGCGTCAATGGTGTTTTACAGACACCAGGTTCTACATATACAGTATCGTTAGATCAATTGGTATTTAATGAAGCACCAGTATTAGGCGACGAAGTTGAAGTACGAATACTACAAACTACAACATCAGTTACAAGCATACAAGATTCTACTGGGTATAATCAGTTCGTACCAACTGACAGTGGTTTAAATTTCTTTACTGGTAATGTTTCATTAGGTGGGGCAATTAATAACTGGAAAATAACACTTGCCGGTGATTTAATACCAATTACAAGTCGTAGTATAGGTAATGTGTCGTATGGTGTAAGCAATGTGTATATGCAAGGCGCAACAATTAGTAATGCTGCTAATACTACAGTATCAAGTTCTAATGTATTAACTACTATTGATACTTTTGCTATAGCAACATATCGTAGTGCCAAGTATATTATACAAGCAAGTGCACCGGGCGGACACTATCAGGCTAGCGAAGTACTGGTAGTACATAATGACACTGTAGCATCAGCAACAGTTTACGGTGTTATTGAAACAGGATCAAATGTTGGTGCAATGACAGCAAGTGTAAGTGGTAGCAATGTAGTGTTACAATATGTCGCAGCCAGTGCTGGGACCAATGTAAGAATAAGTAAGCAATACATGCCAATTTAATAGGGAATATGGAACTATGGCTAATAAGAATTTTGTAGTACACAATGGTATAACAGTAGGAGGGGTATCAATATTTGCTGGTAACGGCGATATTAGAACCGGTGGTAATATTACTGTTACTGGATCAGGAATAATTAATGTACCTAGCATTGGTGTTAGTAGTATTTCTACTAACGATTCTAGTATTAGTATCAATGATACTGGGGCTAGTAGTACAATTGAGTTTGTTCTTGATGGTGCCACGGCTGCAAATATTAGCGCAAGTGTTGTTAATGTTCCTGGGCTTACTTCAACTGGCATTGCGAGAATTACTAATAATTCAGACACAACAGGAGCAAGCTCTGGTGCATTACAGGTAACCGGCGGTGTTGGAATTGGTGCAAATTTATATGTTTCTGGTGTTAGTACCTTAAGAGGTAATGTTAACATTGGTGGTAACTTAACGGTTACTGGTTCTAGCGTTAGTATTGGTACTTCAGATTTAGCAATTCAAGATCCGATTATTAACTTACATACTTTTGCTAATCTAGAACCATTAACTAGCCTTACCATTGAAGACATCGGCCTTAAATTACACTACTATGATAATGCAGATAGTGCAGCATTCTTAGGTCGTGCAGCAGATACTGGTTACTTAGAATGGTACGCAAAAGGGTCAGACACAGCAAACCTATTTACGGGAACATATTATGGTACTATTAAAAGTGGTGCTATTTGGTTAGCAAATGCAACAGCCAGCACCAGTACCACAACAGGTGCATTACGTGTAGACGGCGGAGCTGGCTTTAACGGGAATATTTACACCTCAGGGTGGGTTATACCTAGTGCTAACACAACACAAAATCTTGGAACAACTACTAGCTGGTGGGGGACATACTACGGAGTATCTACTCAAGCCAAATACGCTGACTTGGCAGAAAACTATCAAGCAGATGCAATTTATGAACCAGGTACTGTGTTAATGTTTGGAGGGGACGCAGAAGTCACCTTAGCTGGGCCAGATACCACAGCAGTAGCCGGTGTAGTTTCTACTAATCCTGCACACCTAATGAATGGTGCGCTACAAGGGTCAAAAGTAGTGGCTCTAGCATTACAAGGACGGGTACCATGTAAAGTAATTGGTCCTGTTGCTAAGGGCGATATTCTAGTTTCAGCTGGGTTTGGCTTTGCAAAAGCAGCAACGTATAGTCAACTTGGTATGAAATTTGGACAATCAATTGGTAAAGCATTAGAAAATGTAGGCCCAGGGACAAAAACAACCATAGAAGTTGTTGTTGGGCGAGTGTAAACTTGTCCAAATGAAACACATTTTAAAGGACCTTAGGGTCCTTTATTTTTTGGTAAATACTACTAGCTTTATGGAAACTACATGTCAGCAATAATCAGGCCAAAACTATCGCAGATGAACACTGCGGTCGTTGCATTTAAAGACCCAATCACTGTAATTCACGCCGGCTCTACTGCCGCTAACGTTGATGTCGGAATCTTAATGAATCGTGCCAACGGGCTGCTAGCGAATGTAGCTCTATATTGGAATGAATCTGGTAACACCTTTGTTACGGCATTTACTAGCAATTCTGGAGCCACAGACAGCAATATTCTTGTTTCTAGCTACGCAAATTTTACTACAGGAAATATTACTGCCACTGGTGATATGAGTGTAACCGGAAATTTAATAGTAACCGGAACAACTACATTTGTGAACTCAGAAGTGGTTGGTGGGGTAGAAGTCGTTGCTGGTAATTTAGTTGCCAACTCTGGAACAACAAGCACTAGCACAACTACTGGCGCTCTTGTAGTACAAGGTGGTGCTGGTATTTCTGGTAATGTATATACTGATGCAGTTTACACCACAACAGGAATACGTTGGGCAGGTAATGGAGTAGCATTTAGCAGTGCTGGTTCTGGCCTAACTTATACTGCAAATACTCTACCTCCTACCAGTGGGAATATTGTAGGCGATCAGTGGTACAATACATCTACAAATACATTATACGAATATTTAGATGATGGTACAAACAAGTATTGGGTTGACACTCAGAGTCCAATTTTATTTGCTAATACATCAACCACAGTTAATGTATTAGGTGAAACTACTATTACAGGTAACTTAGTACCTTCAGCTAATATTACGTATAGTTTAGGCACCACTACTAATAGATTTAAAGATTTATTCTTGAGTGGCACTACAATTGATCTAGGTGGCGCAACAATTAAAACTGATGCAGGCAGCGGAGCAATTGCACTAATACCTCAGCCCACTGTAGAAAATCCAAATCCAACTGGTATAGTAGTATCACCGGCTGGCACTGTGAGCACGGTATCTACAACAGGCGGCGAACTTGCAGCTAATGCCATTGGTGACTCGTCAAATTCTGCGGTATCTTCGGCTACAACTACATTTGGTAATATAGTTTCTAGCGGAAACATAACAACAGCCAATCTAATTGCAAATTCAAATGTTATAGCAAATAAAATTACTACTACCACCGGGTTCTTTTGGTCTAATGGGACAGCGTTTGCATCTAGTACATATGGAAATACAGAAGTTGCTGCTTATCTGCGAACTAATACCGGAAATGTTGCAGCAGGTAATGTATCTGCTTCGGCATATTATTTTGCAAATGGAACACCGTTTACTTCTAGTTCATATGGCAATACACAAGTTGCTGCTTATCTTGTAGCAAATCCCCAAGGGTCAACATACAGTAATGCAAATGTTGCCAGCTATTTAACTTCAAATGTTTCTGGTATAGCATCAACAACAGGTGCGTTAAATGTACCAGTAGGAACAACAGCAGAACGTCCTGTATCAGCACAGTTAGGTTCTTTAAGATATAATACAACATTGGGAGTTGCAGAAGTATATACATTAAGTGGATGGACTACTGTAACTGGTGCTGTACCAACAATTACTAATGTTACTCCTTCCAGTTATGGTGGTAGCTCTGGTGCAGTGTTTACAATATTTGGAACAGGATTTCAATCAGATGCACTGGTAAGATTTGTTACTGCAGATGGATCTGAATACATTTCAAACACTGTTTCTTATGGTAATACTACAACATTACAAGCAACAACACCAATGGCGTTTACTGTTGCACAAGGACCATTAGATGTTAGAGTTATTCAAGCAAACGGTAGTGCTTCTACAACAAGGTTTGATGCAATTCAAACCGGAACAAGTCCTACCTGGACTACTGCATCCGGAACTATTGCAACAATTTATGATAATGCAACAGGAACACATGCAACCATAGAAGCATCTGATCCTGAAACAAGTGTAACATACTCAATAGTTTCTGGTTCGCTTCCACCAGGAACCACATTGAACGCATCAACTGGAGCAATTACTGGTGACCCAACTGATGTTACTTCCCAAACGACAAGCACATTCACAGCAGCGGCAACTGATGGTGCCGGAAATCAAACAACAAGATCGTTCAGCATTGTTGTGAGACCGTATCTAGATGGTTCCTCAAGTGCAAAAGCAGCAGGGTCACCTGCTCAAATTGCAACAGTACTAGGAACAACACCATCTAACGGAGTTTATTGGTATAAAAATTCTGGTTATGATTCAGGCAATCCATTCCAGGCATACACAGATTGGTCAATTAATGGCAACACAGGATATATGATTTTAACACAATCACAAATATCAGGTGCAGCAATAACAAACTTTACAGATGTCGGAACACTCTCTACTAGTGTTTCAGGAACTAGAGGACACGGTAATACATTTAGAGAACCAACAGCAACTATTTTAAGTAATTGGAGTGGCGATACTTCAAATAGATGTATAGTTGGTCAATATCGAACTTCTACAGGTACTACTCTAGCAACAGGTACAAATCTTCAATGGATACAAATTGCTGTAACTCCAGCAACATTTAAATTAATGTTTGATAATGTTCCTAGTGGAGGCGAATTCACAGGAACAATATCTGCTAGGTCTGCGGGCGGAACAGGAAATTTCTATTGGTCTAAAACTAATAGTGAATATTCAAACCATTTACAAATGGGCAATGCTTCAACTGATAATGGTTGGAATGGGAACAACTATATAGAAATAAGACAAGCTGGTGGCGATACTAACCACTCATACTTTGTAGCAGGTGATGGTGGCGGAAGTTATTGGGCTGCTTCACTTGCTTATAATGGTGGGTCAGGCGAGAGAGTAGGATTTTTTGGATTTGCTCCAAACAATTCTATCTAAATAAGGATACATATATAAATGACATTTCCAGTATCACCAACTAACGGACAAGTTACTACAGTAAACGGTATTACATATACCTATAACTCTACCAGTGATGCTTGGACGCGATCAGCACAGCCTGTTGGTAATTTGACCGTTAGCGGAAATGTAAATGTAACTAGCAATATATTTGCTAGTAAATTGTATACCACCGATGGATTATATTGGTCAGGTAATGGAGTAGCATTTAGTAGTGGCGGCGGTGGTGGAATATTAACCTCTAGTGACACAGCACCTGTTAGTCCTAATGTCAGTGATTTCTGGTATAAAATTTCTGCAGATATACTATATCAATATATCAATGATGGCACAACAAGTTATTGGATTGACACTCAGAGTCCAATTTTATTTGCTAATACATCAACCACAGTTAATGTATTAGGTGAAACTACTATTACAGGTAATTTAATTCCATCGGCCAACATTACGTATAGCTTAGGTACTAGTACCAACAGATTTAAAGATCTATTCTTAAGCGGCACTACAATTGATCTAGGTGGTGCAACTATTAAAACAGATGCAGGTAGCGGGGCAATTGCATTAATACCTCAGCCAACAATAGCTAATCCAAACCCAACTGGTATAGTAGTTTCTCCATCTGGTACAGTAAGTACAGTATCTACAACAGGTGGTGAACTTGCAGCCAATGCCATTGGGAACTCATCTAATACTGCAGTGTCCTCGGCTACAACTACATTTGGCAACATAACCGCAAATGGAAATGTAATTACATCAAATATATATGCAGATAGATTCTTCTACTCTAATGGAACTGCATTTAGTAGTTCAAATTTTGGTAATACGCAAGTTGCTGCATATCTAATAGCCAACCCACAGGGATCAACATATAGTAATGTTAATGTTGAAGCGTACTTAGGTGCCAATCTTGGTACCGCCACTACAAACATTATAACATTATTCAGTAATGCAGCTACACAGGCAACAAGTATCAACACCGTTAATGCTAACATTGGTGCGTTTCAAACCTACGCTAATTTACATTTTAGCGATACTAGTTTTGGTAACAGTAATGTTGCCAGTTACTTAACTTCAAATGTATCTGGAATAGCATCTACAACAGGTGCTCTAAATATACCAATAGGTACAACAGCAGAAAGACCAACAACAACAGCAAACGGTGCAATTAGGTATAATACTACA